>CM042839.1:4784600-4815083 GCA_023653725.1 Bungarus multicinctus | reverse complement strand
TTGGGACTGTCTCTATTTTTTTGTTTGTAAATGGGAGGAAGAACCAGATCAACCCACACTTTAAATAAAAAAAAAAAGGAGCATGTCTAGGTTTCAAGGATAAGACAGTTTCTGGTGCGTTCATGAGAAATTATTTGCAAGTAGGACAAATAAGTTCTTTAGTAAATACCATAGAGGTCATAAGTGTAGTGCCAACGAAGCCTTCTAAATTACAGCCTACACTAATTAGATCAGCCATTGCTGCATTCCTGTATCTGAAACAATTTGCCTCTAAGTAGTAGGTACCTTTAAGGACAAGGCACATAACCGAAAATGTCTAGCAACTTTTTCCATTCGTCATGACTGTTAGAGGAATCGGTTGTGTCCCACCTGTACACTGTACGCCACATGTGCATCCAAAACGGGGCAGATCTTAACCATCAAAAAGGGACCAACGGGTTGGTGGAGTTAAAATGCAAAATATTTATTTTATTTGTGTTCAAACTATAAGAGCCCATCTCCCTCAGAGTGATAGGGGGACAGCAGATTCATTTCCCCGATGTAACGTTTCTTGTCGTGCCATATTAAGTGAGTCCCATTTGAATTTTTCTCTTAACTTTAATTTGACATTCCCTTGAATGCATTTGACAAGGAAATTTCCTTGTGGTCATCAACAGTCTCCTTGCTTTTTTTTCCAGTAAATGTTAATGTCCATCCGTCTTTCTTTCTTCTTTCCGCTTCTCTTCCCTCCCTTCACCTTGCGGTTCAGTAATCGTTCATGTCCACCGTTTCTTTCCTAGTTCTTTCTTGGTTCCTCATTCGCATGGGTTTCGCTTCGACTTTTCCTTCCTCCTCTCTCACGTCTGCTCCTCTTTTTTTACTTTCTTTCCTCCTTCCTGCGCTCATTCTCCTAATTCTAGTCCTACCTACTATTCCTCTCTTCCTCCTTCCCATCTCCTCCCTGTCTGCTTCTCTTCCTCTTATTCTTCCTTCCTTCCTCCCTCCCTTCTTCCTTCTTCCTTCCCTTCCTTCATTCCTTTGTCCTTTCCTTCCTTTTCTTCCTTCATTCCTCGCTTCCTTTAGTTCTTCCTTCCTCCTCCCTCTAATTTTCCTCCTCCTCCATCCTTCCTTCCTCGTCCCTCCCCCTGCCCTCCTATTCTCTCCCTCCCTCCTCTCCTTCCTTCTGCCGTCCTTCCTTCCTTCCTTCCTTCCTGAGAAGTCTATTGATTAGTTACCTCATTTTAGCTTTTAATCTCCCATGTATGGTATGAAGTTTTTTGATAGCTCACACCCTTCTAAATCTAAATTAATAAACCCGTCACTGAAAGAACATTCAGTAGTTCTATTCAGTTTTAGCCAAGAAAGTTCCTCCCCCTCCAAATTTATCATAATTTGATGCATACTTCAAATTAGTTTGGAACTCCTGGATGATAAGCCAAATTCTTATTCACAGAAATAGGAATACGTTTATAACTGCAACAATGATTTATTCAATCGCTGCCCTCTTGTTTATAAGATTAGCAACGAAGTTAACCAGGCTGCTTTTAACTTGGCAAATAACGGAAGGCAGTGCTTGGCAGCGGATGCAGCCAGATGAGTCATCTGATGGATGGAAGGGTACAACAACTTCTGTACATGACATCTTCCCACCTATTGTTTTGCTGATGGTTCCAGATCTGCTAGAACAGGTTGTGTCATGATGCAGGGCGCTGAAATGTGTAGGAGTGGAAATAATTTCAAACCTAGTACATCTTAGCCCCCTGAGTCTTTCCAGGGAGATACTTCAGAAGATCTTGGCTGAAGTTTTCCAAAGCCAAAATATGGAAGAGTTTCTGCCGCTGGACTCCCACGCTCTTCTGAACGGCCAGGAATCAAGTTGACTGATTGCAGACATGGGCTTCCCTGCAGGTAAGAATGTTCAGATATTCAGGATGAGAGGGTAAAGGAGCCCCTGTGTATTTTGCTCTGCTAATTGTTTTGCCAACTCTAGGGGGCAGTGTTCATCTCTGTTTTGAGCCCATTGAATCAGTGCTGTGATGACCCAAAGGGGCGTGGCACAAAAGCAACAAAGTCACCAAAGTAGGTAAAGTCCCTTTAATTAAGACCTCCAACTTGCCCTCCAATGTCCAGTTATCATTGGTTGGAGAAAAAACTCTCCCAAGAACAGTTTTTAAAGGGAAGAAATTCAGTCTGAACCCAAAGTACATATAAATTATAAATAAAAACCAACACAAATCATGCTGCAGCAATTAACGAGACAGGGCAGGAGAAGGAATTTAAGACGTCAAAAGATAATGAAACACACACAGTTGGGAAGACACCAGAACTCAGATAAGACTTGACAAACCAAAATAATTCACGCTTTGCTTCCAGCAAGGAGCTGTGTGCAAACGCCCTTTTAAAATACTGTTTTCCCAGCTGCAACTAATGAAGGGAATCAGGGCCTTTTTCTCCCCCGTAACCCACGTTGCTCCCTTATCCGTTCTTCCCTGTGTGCCCTAGGATGCAGGGTGGGTGGGCCTGGGTCTTCCTCTGAATGCCAAGCCAGACTGTGCTCTTTCCCCATTTCCTCCACAGCCACCAGAGCCACACTCCCACTCCCTGTCACCTGTTCGACCCCTCCCTTGGAATCAGATTTCAACAGAGGCATGACACAGTGTTTTCCGAAGGTTTTTCTGTGGTCATGTGGCCAGCGTGACATCACAGAACACTGTTACCTTCCCACCGGTGGTGCCTATTTATCTACTCATATTTGCATGCTTTCAAACTTCCAAGTTGAGAGGAGCTGAGGTGAAAACAGGAGCTCACCCATGATGGGGTCTCGAACTTGGGCTGTCGACAAGCTCAGTGTCTTAACCACTGAGCCACCATGTTGCTCATTCAGGATGGGACCAAGCACACAAATAAGATTCCTTGTGGATTCACATTGGGATGCAGAGAGACAGGCGATGACATATGGGTGTTTTTTTACACATAGAACCACCTATCTGTCAAGCTTGAGTTGACAACGAAAGGGGAAAACTTTTGGGTGATAAGAGTTAAGATGAATTTTTTTGAATAAGGAATGAAATAATAGTATGTGATAAAACTTGCAAATGTAATGGGCATTAGAAAATGTGTGTAGAAACAGAATAAGAATATAGATAATATTGTAAAACAAGGCATGAGAATATTTAAAGAAAAATGAAAGAAACTATAATATGAAATGAAATTGGATAAAATGAGAGTAATGAATATAGAAATTGAATAACAATATTGACAATATTGTAAAAAGATGTATGGGACTATTTAAAGAAAAATGGAACAAGTAATAATATGATATGAATTTGGATACGAAAGCCGAATACGTAATCCTGGTCACGTTTGTATTGAAATGTAAAAACCTGGAACTACATTGTTCACTTAAAGAGGTATTTTTTAAAATATAAAAATAAAAATTTATTCAAAACAACCACCACCACCACCTATCTCATTTGGGGGGGGGGAGAGGGGAGGACAATTAAAGCAAAGCGATCGATGTAATTTATCCCTTAAAAGGTTGAAAAACTCTAATAATAGAAAGACAGAGAAGAGGGCAACCAAGTAATGCCACTGAATAGGATGTTTCCTTCCACGGGATCTGCAGGCCTGATGACCAAATCAGATTTTGAGGGTCTTCTGGAAATCCAACAGAGTTGGGACCAACTCACCTGGGAGAAAAGATGTTCCAGAGGGCAGGGGCCACGGGGGAAAAAAAAGCTCATTTCCTGGTTCCTGTCAGATGGAGCTTCTTAGCAGGTGGGATCCATAATATGTCTCTCCTGCTGGATCTGGTGGGATGGGTGGATGTAACCATGGAGAGGAGATATTCCAAATAACCAGGTCCCATATCATGCAGGACTCAGAAGCCAACTGAGGACCAATGCAACTTGCAGAGCAAAAGTGTAGTGTGAGCCATTCTTGGGGCACAAGGAACTATCTGCACTGCCATATTTCACACCGCTTCCAGGTAGTTTCCTAGGGCAGCCCCATGTGATGCGCCTTATACAGTAGTCTACTCAGGAGATGATTAGGATGTAAGTAGCTGAGAGCAGGCAAGTTAGCTTCATTGAAATTTAAAGTGGATATCACTGATTCTAGATACAGATGATGGTCCAAGAAAATGTTTTTATACGGATGTGCTAGCCTAGCAGATATTCAGATATTCCAAATTCCAGCATGGAAAATACTCCAAAGTGCATCTTTGATGCACAAAACATTTTTTTTTTGGAATGGTGGCTTTGGATTGGGGGAAGAGATGCTGGGAGGAAAGTCTCTGAAAAGAGCCTTATGCTGTAGATTTTATTTTAAGAGTACCCCCCCCCCCCAAGTCCATTCTTCTTCCTGATTGATCCATTCCTGTGAAGACCCACAGTGAAACAAAACAATAGGAAACAGAGAACAAATGAAAGACAATATATAATATATTCTCAACATGCAGTGCATTCTCTGTTGGAAGAGTGGCTGAAATTTTATGAATGTTTCCTCTTTTCTTTTTGAGACCAAGTAAGATGAAAGAGAGAGAGAGAGAGACAGACAGACAGACAAAGAAAGAAAGAACATTTATCAAATTAAGAAACGAATAGCAGTAAAATTATTACCAAGAAAAAAATCACACCATCTTAGTTGATCAGAAACATATGTTTTATAGGTTTAGCTATTATGTATTCGTATATATAGATTTTGTCTACAATGTAAAGTTGTATTCGATGTATTGTACATAGTGTTTTTATTTTTTAAGCGTTAATAAAGTTTTCTTTTAAATTCAAAAAGAAAGAAAGAAAAAGAAAGAATGAAAGAGAGGAAGGAAGGAGAAAGAAAGAAAAAGAAAGAGAGAGAGAAAGAAAAAATGAAAGAGAGAAGGAAGGAAGGAGAAAAAAATAAAGAAAGAAAAGAAAGAATGAAAGAGAGAGGAAGGAAGGAGAAAGAAAGAAAAAAGAATGAAAGAGAGAGAGAAGAAAGAAGGGAAGGAAGGAAAGAAAAAAATATAGAAAAGAAAGAATGGATGAAAGAGAGAGAGGAAGGAAGGGGAAAGAAAGAAAAAATAAAGAAAAAGAGAGAGAAAGAAAGAATGAAAGAGAGGAAGGAAGGAGAAAGAAAGAAAAAGAAAGAGAGAGAGAAAGGAAGAATAAAAGAGAGAAGGAAAGAGAAAAAATAAAGAAAAGAAAAGAAAAGAAAGAATGAAAGAGAGAGAGGAAGGAAGGAGAAAGAAAGAAAAAAGAATGAAAGAGAGAGAGAAGAAAGAAGGGAAGGAAGGAGGGAGGGAGAAAAAATGAAAGGAAAGAAAAGAAAGATGAGAGAATGGTTGTCTAGATCTGCCAAGGGTTCTGATTGAAATTCCTTTGAAGTTAGGATAGCTATAATTTAAAGCAACAGTTAACATATTTTCATCTCTTACATGACAGCCATTTACTGTTTAAAAAAAGAAAAGAAAAAACTTAAAACCTCCCCCAAAATAATCACGACTAGGCTTTAACATTTAAGAAAGGCCTTTAGAGGTTCTGCCTCTAATTGCCATCATATGTAGCTAATATTGCAAACATGACTGGCTAATGAGAAGGTTACTCTACAACATTTCTTGACAGACGAAAGGTAAATTAAAAAAGGGTCTTTTCTGAAGTGGCCTTTCGGGGCTCCTGCGTTGACGCAAATCTTTTGAAAAAAGAAGGTGTTTCTACTTAACGTCATTTTCCCTCCCCCAAAATAATGATTCTTGAGGCCTTGGCATCCGAAGAACATAAATTACAAGAGAAAACAGCAGCGTGGAGGTTCCAGAAAGTTCTGGCTTGTGCAATTCATCGGTTATCACTTCTTGCACAGTGCGATTTTGGCCTGTCTGATGTGTATTGTCTCCAAGTCTGTTTCTGCGGCATTGGAAGCTCCCAAATTTGTCTTCCCGACAAGCTCGTTGGAGTGGTGGGTGCCCCATCACTGGAGGTTTTTAAGAAAAGATTAGACAAGCCTTTGTCCCAGATGGAATAAGGATCCCTACTCTGGGCAGGGGGTTGGATTCAAAGACCTCCAAGTCCCTTCCAGCCTGAACAGTCTATGATTCTAGGATTGGTTCTATGACTGAATCTAGGATTCCAGGATTCTAGGATTTCAAGGTTGATTCTAGGATTGAATCTAGGATTTTAAGATTGAATCTAGGATTCTAGGATTGAATCTAGGATTTCAGGATTCTAGGATTTCATGATTGATTCTATGACTGAATCTAGGATTTCATGATTGATTCTATGACTGAATCTAGGATTTCATGATTGATTCTATGACTGAATCTAGGATTTCATGATTGAATCTAGGAGTCCATGATTCTGGGATTCTAGAATTCTAGAATTCTATTCCAGATCTATTCCAGGACCAGATGGAGAATTTAGTGATTCAGTGGTTATCTGTCCCCTCTCCCAGTCCACAAATATACAATCTTCACACAACCATACCTTTCCCCCAAAATGGGACCGTGATTGAAGGAAGAGGAAGAGCAGGCCCTTCTCTTAGTAAGGAGGTTGAACATTCATAAAAATATAAATCACGGAGTCATTCATCGGATGTTTGTCGGGGGCTGGTTTAAGTTAATTATCCCGAAATGCCTGCATACCCAAGCTACTTTCTCTCTCTCTCTTTCTCTCTCTCCCTAAAAGCCTGTCTCATTAGACTGAAAATGTCTTTAAAGCATAATTAGATTTTTATTTAACTGGTGAATAATGTTTATGTGTGCATGTAAGTTTTAACACTTCCCAGAATCTTAAGAGGCCACACGAATCAGCTCGGAGTTGCTCCGGGACAAGAGCTGCCAAGACTTGTCTCATTGTGTTTTGTTAGTAAAGATGCAGCCTTGTGGCAATTTGGCAGGCTCCTTCAACTTCTCTGCATTCAAGAAATTCTGCAATAAATGCATTAGCTAATGGTCCTTGGCTGAAGTCATCCCAACTCCCTGTTCCATAGCTACAAACAGTCTGCCTTAGTTATATCTTACACTGCTATTTTCTCTGCCTAAGAACTCCTGCACAGAAGCTACCACAATGGATTATCTTCATCCCTTGAGAATTTGGGACGATCACAAATTTCCCATTGTTGTCCCACAAACAAGAGGCCCAAGGGTGCTTTTCCAAAAGGCAACTGGACTTTCTTGGTTTTTTTTTTTTTCCCCTTGAAAAGGTTTCGCTTCTCTTCCAAGAAGCTCCTTCAGTTCTAACTGAACGGGGAAAAAAACGAATAAAAGCCCACTTGCCTTTTGAAAAAGCACCTTTAGAACAACCCTGACCTGGATGATTGAGAATCTCCATAGACATTAACAAGACAGGGCTTCCAACGCAGATGGAACAGTCAAAGATGAGAAGGTAGCCTCAAAAGCATCAGAATATTTCTTCTCGGATGTCCATTTGTCTGGAATGGCATGGGATCTACCCAGGGGTGGGATTCAAAAATTTTAACAACCGGTTCTGTGGGTGTGGCTTAGTTGTGGGCATGGCTTGATGGTCATGTGACTGGGTAGACATGGCTTGGTGGTCATGTTATTGGCTGGGTGTGCCCAACTCAACATCACTCACCTCGAGGCACGCATCTCCTCGCCTGGCCTCTCATGACTGTGGGGATGCTGCAACAGTTGTAAGTGTGAAAAATGGTCATAAGTCACTTTTTTCAGTGCCATTGTCACTTTGAATGGTCACTCCACACAAGCAAAGTACCAGCAAAGGAAGGGAAAAAAACTCCAGAGAAGTTCCTGAGACACTAGTCCTGCCAAGAATCTAATAAGGGCTAACGGAGAGGCAGTTTCTGTAAGCAACACCAGAATGTTTCCTTCCTACCTTCCTTACAGGATTAGGCCAGTAATTTCTTCTAACAACCGGTTCTCCGAACTGCTTAGAAGGTTAACAACCGGTTCTAGCGAATAGGTGCGAACTAGTAGAGTCCCACCCCTGGATCTACCCAGGGATGGGATGCTACCTGTTCAGCCTGGTTCTATAGAACCAGTAGCTCTGAAGAGCAGCAGACACCGAACCGGTTTGGTGCGATGGCCTTTTGGTCATCTGTTTGGCTCACCCGCCCACCTGGGCTCTTGGCTATCCTTTATTTCCTGCTTTTTCCTGCTTTGCGCGGCACAGCTGAGGGTTGAAAATGCAGGAAAGAAGAGGATTTTCAAATGCTGTGTGCCTGCGCGCAGTGCTTGTCAGCTGGGCAGCACAGCTGATGTTTTTTGCAATTGTTTTACACATGCGCAAAACGCACTCTGACCAAACCTGGAGTAATACCGGTTGAACCCCTAGATCTACCTGCTTGAGCAGGAGGCTGGACTAGATCTCCAAGGACCCCTCCAACTTTCTTCTTCTGTTAAATGATTCAGATGGACCCAACTCTCCCTACAAGGTTCCTCTTTCCCTTTCAAATGGATCAGTTGCAAGAATCTTGGTAGGGCTAGGGCCAGGTGGAGGCAAACGAAATGAAACCAAAGCACCTTCTGGGACAAATCTCCCCCATTTTTGTTCAGATCCATCTCACCGAGCAGCTGAGGTGGCAGCCCATCAAGGCCTCATCCTGCCTTTGGAAAGCAACAACTCGCGATGAGGTCAGCCGCAGGAGGAAAGCCAAACATGGAAGCCCTTCCCTCTTGGCAATCCACGCTTGGCTCCGTCAAAAGCCGGATTGTTTTCTTTCCCAGCCCTCCCTTCCTCTCGAAACTTGTCTGCAAAGAATTCCGAACGTGAGACCTTTCACTTCGGGGCACAGACCTTATCAAGAAGGATCTCAGCCTTCCTGGCCCAAAGGGTTGACTTATTGCATCAAGCTGTTGCCGGAGACCCCACCTGCAAACGAGAGCTGGTGCACAGAAGCGCTCTAGGGCCTTCACCTGTGGAAGTTGGCAAAGGAGGGCCTTTCCTTCCCATGAACGACACAAACAAGCCCAAATCGAGGCTCTGGGCAGGATTTCAACATCCCCAGAGAGGCACGTAGACTTCCTCCTGACTCGTAGGCCCTGAAGATTGTCTGCTTCTTCCCATCTGCCATCTTAAAAAGCTCAAACACACCAATTCTTTCTATCTTGGTATCCTTTCCTTGATGTCCTCCCCTAGAAATTAAGTCTGTACCGATTCCTACGGTAATCCAGCAGGAGATGCTGAAAGGACAGGAGTTCCTCGACCACGACGAAGTCCAACATTTCTGTTGTTAGGTGAGCTACGCCCCATTTTATGACCTTTCTTCTTGCCGCTCTTGTTAAGTGAATCTCCTCAGCCATTAAGGCTGCAAAATGGCTTCTGCATTGATGTTGTTTGTCAGAAGGTAGCGAAAGGGGATCGTGTGACCACGGGACACTGCCACCATCATAAATACGAGTCAGTTGCCACGCATCTGAATTTTGAACGCATGACCACGGGGAGGCTGCAATGGTCGTAAATGTGAAAACGGTCGTAAGTTGCTTTTTTCAGTGCTGTTTTAATTTCAAAGGGTCATTAAACGAACCATTGTAAGTCCAAGACTACTTATATTTTCATTCTCTCCCCCATCGGATACCTCACAATGCAAGTTCTCCAACGGTTCAAATCCCTGTTTGCTGGATTTTAATATATATTAACCTGGTGCTTGCTTTATATTAAATATACATGTGCAACAGATACTATGCATGTATATGTCACCATAACACGATGCATATATGACAAATACTTGAAATAAGTTAAATGTTATTTTTTTCCCCTTCCTTTTTCCCCTCCTTTGAAAGGCTTGCAAAAAAAAAAAAAATGATTTGGGAAATTTCAAAAACATTCCCTTTTTTTTTCAGAGTTGTAATATAAATTATTTTCCCCCCTCTATCCTAACTTTTGGCTCATTGCCCTGTGATTTGAACCTTTCTAGCTTTTGTTGGGGGCTCTGTGGCCTTCTCTAGAGATTTTTTTTAGAAGAATTTAGCTACATCCGCCAGTTTCTTTTCTTCAGAAAGGCTGAATGTCGTCTTTTTTCACAGGTTGCTTCAAGATTCTGAATGGCTGCGCTAAATAATAGATGGAGGTGTGAAAAAAAAAACCATTCTGTTTACTTGGTTTTAGCTGGGCTGCAAAGAGGAAAAAATAGCCAAGTGTTTATCTGAAGGAAGCCTCGATCGGTCAATTCCATTGGCTCATGCATAAATCATTAGTTTTTCTTTCAGGCAAAATTACGTTAAAAATTCCACTTTTTCCCCTCAGAATTCATCACACAGTTCCATCGTTAAAAACAAAATATCAGGAAGCAAACTATCATGGGTCAGCATGGAAGGAAGTACAGATAATTCTCAACGTATAGCCATGGAGGCTTTCAAGAAGAGATTGGACAGCCGTTTTTCTGAAATGGTATAGTATAAGGGGGTTGGAATAGAAGATCTCCAAGATCCCTTCTGGCTAGATTCTGATTGGTTTTGCTCTTACTTGGATTGCTCCTTGAAGCCGTCATAGACCAAATGTGACAATCATTGGATTCTTCAGAGAATAGAATAGAATAGAATAGAATAGAATAGAATAGAGTAGAGTAGAGTAGAGTAGAGTAGAGTAGAGTAGAGTAGAGTGTAGAGGAGAGGAATAGAATAGAGTAGAATAGAGTAGAGTAGAGTAGAGTAGAGTAGAGTAGAGTAGAGTAGAGTAGAGTAGAGTAGAGGAATAGAATAGAATAGAACCAAGAAGAATAGAATAGAACAGAACAGAACAGAATCTTGAAGGAACCTTGAAGGTCTTCTAGCCCAAGCAGGAGAACCTATACAATCTTAGGCAAGAGACTGTCCAGTCTCTTCTTAAAAACCTCCAGTGATAAAGCATCCACAACTTCTATAGTGGCAAGCAGGTTAATTGTTCTCCCTTTAGGAAGTTTCTACTCAATTCCAGGTTGCTTCTCTCTTTGATTAGTTTCATCATCAAATCATTCCTCTTATTGACTAGTAGGTCATTCAGATGGAAGACAAAGGATCCCTTGTCTCTCCCAACCTTCAGTTCTTTATCACGTCCTTCACCTGAGCCGTTTTGATTAAAAATAGAATTTAATTTTGAGGTGGCAGCAAGCTGGCGTAGAACATCCGGTAATTGTAAACTCATCTTTGCAAGCTGGCCTACTGACATGCATTTCCACCACTTCCCAAAATAATGAGGAATTCAAATGACTCTCCCGGTGGCTCTGAGTCCCATCCCTTTCCTTGACCTAATTGATCGGAGCGCTGCACCCCTGGAGTGCTTTGCATAACCAGCTGAGACAGCGGGAAGATTTCCAGGTTGATTGATTGACATATTTTATTTCTAACTTTAAGCTTAATCACAGGGGGGGAAGAAATGATTCATTTACACCTTACAGATTTTTGGAATTTGATACAACAGGAACCGGTCTTGCAAGTGCTTTTCACCGAACAAGACAAAGCTCCTTGGGTACAAAGCTGCAAATGTAGATATTGGAACTCAGTGTTAAATTGAGTTTATTGACTGATTGAATCTGTTGGGGGAGGATGAACGAAAAGAGATTAAAGGAGCAGCCAAAATCTCTTCCCATTATAAGAGACCAAGAGATTTGCCAGGTGTCTCTACAACACAATGTTCTGACCAACAGCTTCCCCAACAGCACGAAGCCAACTCCTCGTCCCAATAAACCCTTTTTATTTAGTTTACAGTGAATTCCTCTCCAGCAAAGTCTCGGCCAACAGTCTTTCAAGATAGTTCCCAATTATGGACTTTTATCAGGCTTGGAGAGTTGCCAGGCTGATATCTTTCAGATGCCACACTGTAGCAGACAATACTTGGCAAGAATGCAGGAACAGATCTTCACCCAAATGAATTAATGGTCTCCTGCAAAACCCCACTCCCTTTTTGCTCCTCTTTTATCCATTCACTATTCACCTGTGCCTGTACTCCCAAGTCGATCCTTGTTCCTTAGCTGTTCCCTTCTTCTGGCAGCTCTGCGCATGCGCACACTGGGAACAGGCTCCAGCTGTTCTTCTGCCTCACTGATGTTCGACTCCGAAGCCAGATGATAACTGTCAGACGCAGAGCCCTCGTCAGAGACTTCCCAAACTCCAGGACTGGCCCATGTTCCTCCCCAACCTCATCACTGTCCAAATCTGCTGCCAAATCCACTGGCAGGCCGCAACACATAACCTTAAAACTTCTGGAAGTTCATCTGAGCCAACCTTATATGCATTTTATTGCATCAGATACATGCAATGTTCCTCCTCACTGCTATTCAGCCCTAAAACAGATGAAATTAAAGGGGGAAAAATAGACTGTGTACAGAATGGATTGATTTCTGAAAGGCTTCTAAAATATTTAAAACAATAAGGTTTTTAAATAAAATTCATTGGTTGGGAAAAGAGACCAAAACATCTGATTCTGGGTGCCATAGGCTGGTCTAAGCAATGAAGAATGGCCCTAAAATATGTCTTTCTGTAGCTGACTTGCTGTGCAGATGTGCTGATCTTTGGTTCCCAATCAGTGGTAGCAGTTTTTTAAACAATTATTATTTATTAGAATTTTACCCTGCCTCCATTACTTTATAAGTAACTCAAGGTGGCAAGCATATCTAATACACCTTCCTTTAGCTATTTTCCACACAACAACAACCTTGTGAGGTGAGTTGTGCTGAGAGAGAATGACTGACCCAAAGTCACCCGGCTGTCTTTCATGCCCAAGGTGGGACTAGAACTCACAGCTCCTGGTGATTGGCCCAAAATCACTCAGCTGGCATTCATGCCTAAGGAGGAACTAGAATTTGTGGTCTCCTAGTGATTGGATTAAAGTCATCCACCCATCTTTCATGCCCAAGGTGGGACTGGAACTCACAGCTCCTGGTGATTGGCCCAAAGTCACCAGCTGGCATTCATACCTAAGGAGGAACTAGAATTCATAGTCTCCTAGTTGTTGGATTAAAGTCATCCACCCATCTTTCATGCCCAAGGTGGGACTGGAACTCACAGCTCCTGGTGATTGGCCCAAAGTCACCCAACCAACTTTGATGGCTAAGGTGGGGCTAGAACTCAATGAACCTGTGGATTGACCCAGCTGGCATTCATGCCTAAGGAGGAACTAGAACTTGTGGTCTCCTAGTGATTGGCCCAAAGTCATCCAGCCATCTTTCATGCCCAAGGTGGGACTAGAATTCCCAGCTCCTGGTGATTGGCGCAAAGTCACCCAGCCAACTTTCATAGCTAAGGCAGGGCTAGAACTCACAATCTCCTAGTGATTGGCCCAAAGTCACCCAGCCATCTTTCATGCCCAAGACGGGACTAGAATTCACAGCTCCTGGTAATTGGCCCAAAGTTACCCAGCCGACATTCATGCTTAAAGAGGAACTAGAAGTCACCGTCTCCTGGTTTCTAGACCAATACCTTAAGCATTACACCCAAATGATTACGCCCTGCAGGATTCTGGTTTGAGAATAACAGCCTCAGATGATCTCGTCTGTCTGTGCCTAGGAAATCCTGCTGCGTTTAGATCTTCGTTATCTTTGGATCGATCAGCTCTGGAATGCAATGAACTCTGCAGATATTGTTCCAAATCCCAAGATGAATTAAATTTTTTTTTTTAAAAAAAGGGGGGTGGGGAAGCCACAACCTTGCTATTCCCAACCTCTGCTGCCTTCTTTTGTGTGGCTAAGCTAAGCCTGTCCTTTAGCACTTTGCAACTTTATTCTCTGGTGTGCCGGAGAGAGGCTGACGCAGAACATTTAACATTGCTGGGAGCGGAGAGAAAAAGAAACGAAAGGGGGAGGTTGATGATTCGCCATGAGCCACAAGGACATTCACTTAACCTGTGAATAAATAAATGGCGGCCTCTCCTAATGGGAATGGCCTCTGTGCACCTTAAAGCGGGAAGAGAGAGGGGAACGTGGCTTAATCTTCCTCATTTATTGAATAGCTAAAGAGGGACTTTGGTGGATAGCTGCAAATAAAAGCAATTCTCTGCTGAGCTGTTTTCTCCAAAGAACCCCCTTCCCTAAAAATTAAATATGCTGCTCCTGATGCACTACGGAATGTGACTTTTGTTTTAATTTAATTTATTACTTTATAATTTTATTTTATAATTTTATTTTTTATTGGTTTCGTTTAGCTTTATTATTTTAATTTATTTTATATGGTTTTATATGGGAAAGGTTGACATCTTTGTCGTTTAAGAGTAGCTAGAGTTAAAACAGGCAAGGGAAAGCTGGAACTTTCAGATTCGGGATGATGTCAGCGTTGCAGAAAATCTTGACTCCCAACAGATAACGCCGAACCAGACATCATCTCAAAGTTCCCTTTTATTAGAGTAGCAAACTGGCACATCTGAGGAATCCTGAATTTGAAAGTTCTGGGTTTCCCTCCAATATGTTGTGGTTCGCCAGCAAAAGGTGTGGACGGCTGAGGTCTCGGAGAGCGAGGACTCGGATGAGGGCCCTGCGTGTGATGCAGGGATGGGGCCAGGACCATCAAGGAGTGGAGTGCTGCCTTCGGAGGTTGTGGAGGCTGGCAGCAGTGATGAAGAGGTTCCCGAGGATCCTGTGCCCAGCCAGCATGCGTGCAGGGCTGCTCAAAGAAAAGAGCAGCTGCAGCAGCACGGGTGACTCAGGAGTAAGGCTGCAAGGTAATGGCCCTTCCCTTAAGGGATAAAAGCCAGCTGAGAGACCGCAGTTCTTTGCAGGAAACAAAGAAGGTTTTGCACTCAAGCCTTGTGGACGTTCGGGATATCTTGGTTGGTGTTTGGAGACGCTTTGTGTTTGAAATATTTCTTAGTAATTTCATCTAGTGTTCTTGGCAGCCTTGCACAACCTTGGCAAGGCTTGTTCTTATCTGGAACAATTAGTTTTTAATAGCCTTTTAACTGTGAATGAATGGAATTCGCAGAGAAGCATTAAAAGGTTTCGCTTTTATCTCTGCTTGGTGTTTGTTTCCTTGGAACAAAGTTTGGGTCTGAACACAATAAGTAAAATATTATAAATCCACCCCCTGCCCCCATCATTCCCTCACATGCCCCAATCACCATCTGTCCCAACTTGAGACATCCCCTCTACTCCTCCTCAACCAGGTGCAGGAACAACATTTATTTATTTATTTAATATATTTATATACCGCCCTTCTCCCGAAGGACTCAGGGCGGTGTACAGCCAACCATAAAACATTTTACAATTATAAAAGTTAAAAGAGAATTAAATATCTTAAGGCTGCCTAAAATTATACCCTCCCCCAATAAATTAATAAAACCCCAAATTTTAAAATCCCAATTTAAATCTCGAATACTAAATTACACTAAAAATCCCACTTCAGCCCAGGCCGGCCTGCTCAAAGAGCCAGGTTTTTAATGCACGTCTGAAAGCTCTCAGGTCGGTGTTATTGCGTAACTCCGGAGGCAGACCATTCCAGAGGGCGGGAGCCCCCACAGAGAAGGCCCTACCTCTAGGAGTCGCCAGACGGCACATGGAAGCCGTCGGCACCCGAAGAAGGCCCTCTCTGTGGGAACGCACAGGTCGGTGGGAGATTACCGGCAGAATGCGGTCCTGCAGATAACCTGGTCCAATGCCATGGATCGCTTTAAAGGTCAAAACCAGAACCTTAAAGCGAACCCGGAAAACCACCGGCAACCAATGCAGCTCACGCAGGAGAGGCGTCACATGGGCGTTTCGTGACGCCCCCATAACCACCCGCGCGGCCGCATTTTGTAACATGACCTTGACTTCTTCTAAGAATGCTATTATGTCTAAACACATCTGCTCCATGCAAATCCCCCCTCCCATCTTCCCAGGCTCAAGAATGTGGTAGCGTGGAAGCTTCTGGTACTAACATGGCTTCCAAAGCTGACACAAGGACAGGGAATCCTCAACTTCATTTAGTGACCGAAACGACACTGGCACTGAAAAAAAAGTGACGTAAGGTTGTTTTTCACACTTACGACCGTCGCCGCATCCTCAAGGTTCCCGTGATCCAAATTCGGATGCTCGGCAACGGGTTCATATTTATGACGGCTGCAGCCTCTCAGGGTCACATGATCCCTTTTTGCGACCTTGAGCGAGCGAAGTCAGATTCACTTAACGACCGGGTGGCTCACTGAACCCTTGCAATGATTCGCTGAATGACTGCGGCAAGAGAAACAGGCCAAATCTTACTTAACCGACATCTTGCTTAGCAAAATATTTTTTTGGGGGGGATCGGTTGCGGTCGTACATTGAGGACTGTCTGTGTCTCATTTTTTTCCCCCCACTTGGCATTCAAAGCATTCAGCGAAAAAGAAGCCCTTTGATATCGTGATTGGTTTCCCTTAGATTAAAAAGCAATCAGACTATAAGCCTTAATTTTCTTATAGCTGTTTGTTAACAGAAGGGAGATAAGGCAAGGCAAATCACTTGATTAACAGGGGCTGCCTTTGTAATATCTTGGGTATAGTTTGAGGTGCCTGCATTTCATTATTAGATTTATCATTGTTCATTTGTAACATTTATTCTCGTTCCTGATTAGAATCACGCTCTTATTTTGTGATTCCGAGCCCCAAACTTAAACCGAAGGCCATTTTGGCACAAAAATGTACATTATTTAACGGGTATTTTCCATATGGTCATTCTTGGCTATGTTTCTTTTTCTTTTGGAGTCATACATAAAATACGTTTTGGAAACACAAACCCAGCCTCGTAGTCCTGTTTGGATACACCATTAATGGAAATACTAATCATTAAAAAAAAAAAAATCTCAAATGGCAGAAAGCAAGAATTATGTGGGGCTGCTTGAGTCCATCAAGTCCAACCCCGGGAAGGTAAATTAAAGCATTCTGACCTGGTCTTCACTTGAAGGCATTTAATGAAGGAGAAGCTGGATTAAGTGGCTCCTCTTTTGGGTTGCTCTTAGTTTAAGGAGATTTTCTTCCACGTTCAGACAGAATCTGGGTTCCAGGCTCTTTACAATAATCCATGCTTCCGTGTCTTGCATTCTGGAACGAAAACTGGGGTGTTGACTTTCTTCTGGGAGACATCCACGGTTGAAGAGGTTGTTGTCTACTTCTCTCCTCCTCCTCCTCTTCTTCTCCACACTTCTCTTCTCGGTCTTTCCATATTATCCTGCAAATCACTTAAGTTGGCCAAGGACAACCCAATCAATTTTGCAGTCAGCATAATAACCAGAGGCAATTGCTTCACTAAATACGCCACGGTTCTGGCATGTGTGAGTCACACAACATAGTCACAGCAGTGACACCCTGTAGTTTATGAAGAAACATCTGGGGAGATTACATGTTTCTACCCACCAATGAACACCACAGTAAGCTCCCTTTCACTCCCAGGCAAACTCGTAGACCAGAAATATCCCCAAATAGAGCCCAATAAATTCCAGCTTATAATAATAATAAGAGCAGCAAGTGAATTCACTTTCTTGCCTTCTGTTGGGTACTTTCTTTTTTCCCCTTCATGCTATGAATAAATAACAAGAGGGTGTTCAGAATTAAGAGGATACAGGTAGTTCTCGACTTATGACCATAATAAAGCCCAAATTTTGTGTTGCTAAGGAAGACAGTGGTTGAGTGAATTTTGCCCAACAACATGAAGACAGCCATTTCTCAAATGCCTGAATAAATTATAATGGGAAGGCTCCATATTCTGTTCTATTCTATTCTGTTCTATTCTATTCCATTCCATTCCATTCCATTCTTCATTCCAATATTCTATTCTATTCTATTCCATTCCATCCCATCCCATCCTATTCTTCCTCACTCTATTCTATTCTATTCTATTCTATTCTATTCTATTCTATTCTATTCTATTCTATTCTATTCTATTCTATTCTACTCTACTCTATTCCTATATTATCATATCTTCTATTCCATTCCATTCATTCAGTGGATCAGTTTCCATCCAGAAGTTGTGGATGCTCCATCACTGGAGGCTTTCAATAAAAGATTGCACACTCATTTGTCCACAATGGGTTAGAGTTTCCTGCTTGAGCATGTGGTTGGACTAGATGACCTCCAAGGTCCCTTCCAATTGTGTTATCCTGTTATTCTAACCCAACCCTATTTTACCCTAAGATGGCATATTATAGGAACACAGCCAAAGAAGACTGAGAAGGACCCATCGCCCCCAAAATAATAGGCATGGAACGATGAATAAATATCTTTGGCAAAGTGCAGGAGGAAGAGATGAAGAGAAAGGAGGGGTTCTGAATTGAGGACCTGTAGATCACAATGTGTCAATCTCCAGTTCCCATCAACCCCCTATCCAATCACTATCCTAGTTGGGGTGAAATGAATTGTGTTCTGATGTACCTGAAGAAAAAGAGTTTGGAAGATTGAGCATGCTCTAAGAAGTAAAGATGGACAGGTTTAAACCATGGTTGGGATCTTCTCATCCAGCGAAGTGATTTTGTCTCCTGATTTCATTCTATATTCCTCCAACACATCTTGCTTTGTTATGTTTTTAGGATATTTTTCCCAAGCTTCTCTGTTTAATTGCATTTTTAAAATAAATGTTCTCAGAGAGCACTGATGAAGATCCATTGTCATGCCCCTGTCAGAGTCTGAATCCGAGGAGGAAGACGAACAGCTGACAGGGAATGGGAGTGTGGCTCCGTTGGCTGTGGAGGAAACTGGGGAAGGGCAAAGTCCGGCTGGGCAGAGCAGGGAAGATGTAGAACAAGGGAGAGGGAGTTCAGAGGAAGACCCAGGCCCACCCCCTCTTCACCCTAGGACATGCAGGGAGGAATGGAGAAGAGAGCAATGTGGGTTGCATGGCTTACGGGGGAGGAAAGGGCCCTGATTCCCTTCATTAGCCACACCTGGGAATGAGAGTTTAAAAGAGATGCATGCTGAGTGTGGGAGCTGCTGGGAGCAAATGTGACTTTATCCTGTGTTGTCTTTGCTTAACTGTGTTCTTGGTGTCTTCCCAACCACGTTGAGTTATTGCCGTGCCTTCATGTCTGGAATTCTTACTCCTGCCCTGCTGAACTAATTACCTCATTTTGCCTTGATTGAACTTATAGTTACAGTTTTTGTTGACTACATTTTGGACTTGATTCTCTGCAGCCAAAGGTTGTTCCTGGGAGAGTTTTTGTCCAGTCAGAAGGTAATC
This sequence comes from Bungarus multicinctus, assembly GCA_023653725.1. Taxonomy (NCBI): domain Eukaryota; kingdom Metazoa; phylum Chordata; class Lepidosauria; order Squamata; family Elapidae; genus Bungarus; species Bungarus multicinctus. The sequence goes on along the minus strand of CM042839.1, from coordinate 4,796,066 downwards.
TGGACATTGGGGGCAAAGTTGGAGCTATTAATGGGACTCTTATTGATTATCTGACTGTGTTGCCTTTGTGCCACGCCCCTTTGGGTCATCACATCTGTTGATACCCCAAACGGAACTCAGAGGCCGCCAAATAAATGAGAAAGAGGTGACAATGGGCTTTGAATCTTGTCATTTTAGCTTCTTGATCCTAGCTGTGGATTTCTATTTTGACCAACCCAGAGAAGCTCCTGGCTTGTCAATCTGAAGGTCTCCATCCCTGGCTAGTCCTCTCCTGCCCTCATCCCCCGTCCTTCCTCTTTCTCTCCAGGCGCTTCCTCTAGGCAAGGAGATGATGACATCCATCAGTGTCAAGTCCAGCTTCTGTGATTTATGAATATGCATAATGAGCTCTCACCTTTGAAAAGGACCAGCTAGGAAAATAATTGGACAGGCAAAGAGCAGCCAAAAAAACAAGGTAAGGGAGGCAAGGTGAGGCTAAAAGCTATTTTTTTTTCCTGGCTAGCTAGGGCTAACCATCAACCTGCCCCTGCCTTCTGAAGGAGAGAATTCCAAATTCTCAGGTGGAAAGCAGATGCATAAATCCCAAGGGATAATACTCACAGCCACCCTTTGAAAACGTGGTGGGGCTCCCAACCAGGAGAACATCAACAGCCTTAGCTTCTGGGATCTGAGCCACCAGAAGATGTGGAGCCCTTGCAACCTGGTCACTGGGCAGTCCTAAGAGCCAGGGGTCAGGAGGAGGCATTGCAATGATGACTTGGGTAATTTGTAGAGGGTCCAAGCGACAACAGCACAATGCCTTGTTGCCTTTAGCATGGCCCCACAATTGCGTTTAAGCCATTTCATTGTGGGCCTTCTTAGGTGGTTTCAACCACTTTACTTCATGATCATCTGGTGTCTACTTAGTACCTCTGATGTGGGCCAACAAACTTAGCTCTAAATGAGAACTAAATTCTGGGATTTAAAATCATCTTGCAATTCTGGTATAGCTCTCTATCAGTACAAACAGCTGTTTTTTCTGTCTGTCTGTCTGTCTCTTTTTCTTTCTTTCTTTCTTTCTTTCTTTCTTTCTTTCCTTCTTTCTTTCTTTCTTTTTCTTTCTTTCTTTCTTTTTTCTTTCTTTCTTTTTCTTCCTCTCCTCCCTCCTTCCCCTTCCTTCCTTCCTTCTTTCCTTCCTCCCTTGTTCCTCCCTTCCTCCCTTCCTTTCCTCCCTTCCTTTCCTCCTCCCTTCCTTCCTCCTCCCTTCCTTCCCCTTCCTTCCCTCTCTCCTTCTTCTCTCCCTCCTTTCTTCCCCTTTCTTCCTTCCTTCCTCCCTCCCCCCCCCTTTTTCTTTTTCTCTTTCTCAAGCAAAGAGCTATGCACACATCACCACAACTAAAGCGCTGTTATTCATGGTCATTGGAGAGCATTTATTGTCATGCCGGCAGCAATTTTTCAACCTACGCTAGCAAAAGACGGAGGGATCACCCATTTGCCCCAAGTCAGTCCCCTTAAAGCAGGAGTGGAATGTTGGAATTCTCTAGATCCTATTGGACTCAGTCTCCTGGGCTAGATCCACAAGAAAAGACACCAGGGGATGTAATCTAGCAACCTGAGAGATGCTCAGCAAAAGAGAAAAATAGAAAGTCAGAAGAAGAAGGAACAGAAACAGAAGGAGAAGGAGGAGGAGGAAGATGATGATAGAGCAATTATATTAGATTGAAATCTCTTAGGAATAATAGAAATGCAAAAAATAATAATAATGGTTGGGTCTGATGATAGAATGATGGAATTCATTCTGCACCGGTCAAGCATAAACTGTGCTAACCAGTTTCCTAATTCAGAACACTTCAAAATGCTACCTTGTGATCAAATCTTGGGGATCAATTAAACCGAGATCGAAAGAAAAATGGGAAAGGAAAAGCTAAGAAAACCATTTGCCAGTTATGTCACCAATATTGTAAGCAAGACCCCAAAGATCAACAGATTCTTCTGTAATGTGAAATTCAGGAGAACACCAGAGAAGTCCAGAAATGGCAGCGAAGATGCATTAAGCATTTTATCTTTAAAAAAAACAAAACAAGCAAACGACCTTCTAATTTCTGTCTCCCAGGCTTCAGTTGCTTGCACACAAAACCAGAAAGAAGTTGCAGAAATTCAGAATTTCAGGTACGTTAAGCTCTCACCCCTCTAGTAAATCCTTTAAGAGAGGGGGAAAAACAAGAGAAGAATTCATCCAGTTTTACAAAACTTGAGGATTTCAGAGGTGGTTTATCAGCCTCTTTGCAACCAGGCCTATAAATAATACATTCCTATCACCCTGACCTCAAAATGTCAATGCTGCCACCCCACCGCATTTGCATAACTTGCACTGTCGAAACTTGAAGCGTGTCAGCCCAGGAGCTCCAGTCTCTTGGTCTTATCTCTTAGCATCTAGCAGCCATTTCGCTTTCATAAAAGGCCCAGCGATGCTTCTGTGCAACATTTTGTGTGCGCATTTGGAGCGTAAGAGAGAGAAATCTGCTGAAATTTCTTCCTGGTCCTCCAAAGAGCCAGCTTTCCCCATTTGTTCACTTTCTACAGTGTTGGACTGCAGAACCCCTCAATCTCAAAGAAATAGCCTAAAAATGGTTTTCATCCCCCCAGCCTCGTCCACTCGCCGACCCCGCTCTCACTTCGCCCAGAGATGTTCGGAAAAAGGCAGGCTCGCTTGCCTTGTCCATCAAAACTTATACTTCCCTCCTGAACTCTCACCCCTCCTCTAAGAGCCCCTTCTACCTGCTCCTCGACAATCTAAACTACTCTCCACTTGATTTAGTTACTCTCTACTGAGACTCTCTCTCCTCTCCTTTCCCCTTAACCTATCTCTTCACTTTCCCCTCATGATCTCTCCCCTCTCCTTTCCTCCGCCTCTCCGTACGTCCACTCCTCTCCTCCTCTCCCTCTCCCCATTCTACCCTCCTTCTCCGACTTGCGGAGGAAATCCTCGCTGGCAATCCATTCCCTTGAAAGAACAGAACTTTCCTCTCCTCTACCCCTGCGCGTCGGAGAATACCTTACTCTCTTTCTCTAATTTCTTATAAGGCATAATCTACTGCCTTCTCCCCTCTCTCTCTGACTCTTCTTCTGTCATTGCATAAGAATATGATCACTCAATCTCCCTCCCTCATGAAGCTTTCCGTGCGCAATATCACCCTCTCCTTTCCTGTCAGCTCGTCTATCTCCTTCCTAGTCCTTCCACTTATCCTCTCCCATCTCATCCTCCCTCCCTCCTTCCTCTCTTTCTTTCTGAAATCCTTTCCACCCACTCTTCACTCTTCTACCTATCCTTGCCTCTCCTTCCTCCCTCTCTTCTTCCCTGCCTCTTCTCCCCTCACAGCTATACTATCAGGACGGACTCCTGACATCCTATCCTCCCCGCGCTTGTCATGAACTCCCCTCGCCCTCTCCCCTCCTTTTTCCTCTCCTTTCTCCTCCTGCCTCCTCTCGCCCTCCTCCTCCTTCCTCCCCTTTCCTGTGCTTCTTGAAGCCCCTCCTCTCTCTCCCCTCTCTCTCTTCTCCCTCTTCCTCTCCTGCCGGTCCCCTCTCTTCTCTTCTCTCCTTTCTGCCCTTCGTTCTCTCCCCTCCTCAGCCTCTCTCCTCCCTGCCTCCTTCCTATCCTCTCCCCCCCTCTCCCCTCTCCCTCCCTCATTTCCTCTCCTTTCCTCCTCTCCTGCTCTCTCCCATCTCTCCCTCTATCTCTCTTGGGTTGTCCTCTCCTTTCTTCTCCTGCCTCCTCTCCCCTCCTCTTTCCTTTCCTGCCTCTCTTCTCCTGCCTCCTCTCCCCTCTCCTCTCTCCTCCTCTCCTTTCCTCTCCTGCCTCCTCTCTTCTCTCCTTTCCTGCCTCTTCTCCCCTCCTCTCCTCTCTCCTCTCCTGCCTCCTCTTCCCTCCTCTTTCCCATCTATAATTTCTAGTTATCACTAGAGCAGTGTTCTTCAACCTTGGCCACTTTTAAGATGTGTGGACTTCAGCTCCCAGAATTCCCCAGCCAACATGGGAAGTTGATTTCTGGAGTTGAAGCCCTCCCCCCCACCCCACCCCCGTTTTAAATCTGGCAAGATTGATGGTGGCTGGGGAATTCTGGGAGTTGAAGTCCACGCATCATAAAGTTGCCAAGGTTGAGAGACACTGCTCTGGATGATAAATACATGGTTTTAGCATGACAGTTGAGGCCAACTTATTCCATTCCTTGACCTTTTGATGCCCATCATAATTCATGAACCGAATCTATATTATCAATTGGTCCTTCAGGGTAAAACACATGTGGGCATTGCAAAATTCATGTGTTTCTTCCTTTGGAATGATCCCATTCAGAAGTCAGCAAACACATGGGAGCATTCTTTATCATCCTTGAATAAAGCATGCACGGAGGGTATCTTTTCATTCATTCATTTTACCTGCATTGCCAACTACCAAGGATGATCAGAGATAATTCATGAAACTTGAAATCAAACACTGAATCAAAGCAATGTGCAACCACCATAAAAAACCAATTCAGAACATTGAGACCGATTTGCAAGGAGCAAATATTATGTTTGGGCAATTAGTGCTACAAAATCGAGACATGAAAAGATGCACCTAAAACAAAATATTGATTTTTTTTTTTTTTGCTTTTCCAAGGTGGGGAAAAAATAAAATAAAATATTATTTCAGATTTGGAGTGCTGGTAATATTTTAGACCAGCCTTTTCCAACTGCATGCTCGCCAGAAATGCAATTCTACCCAAAAGTCCTCATTAACATAAGGAAATGCAACTATCAGAATTCCTTATTAACGTAGACAATCAAGCCAGACTCTTCCCCATTAATTCGGGCATGTCTAAACATCCAGGAAACCCCGCTTCCCTTCACACTGCACTATCTAGCCTGGAAATGAAATTACTCCAATAAAACAGTCAAGCTCAGAGAGACCAGGAATTCAACCAAACAGGATTTGCCTTGGAAATTCTGGGAATTCAGCTGCTCAGCTCTTCTGGAAGAGTTCTGGGTGAGAAAGGTCCTTCAAACAAACTTTCAAAGCAAATGTGGTTGACAAAGAAGATCACTTCAACTTTCCATGATGCTTCAAAACTCAAACTAAGACCAAGCAGGGTCTTCCCAAGCAGTTTAGGTTAGATTAACAGAGTTGGAAGGGACCTTGTAGGTCATCTAGCAGTGTGAAGACACCTTCAACTGATGCCTACTCTCCATCTGAGGAGTAAATGTGATGTTTCCAAAACAGACTTTCTCAATCTTGACAATTTTAAGACAGGTGGACTTCAACTCCAAGGATTCCACTAGTAACACCATCGGTGGCAGTGAGTACTTCCTGTATACAGGCAGTTCTCAGGATACAAAAGTTCATTTAGTGACCATTCAAAGTTACCATGGCCCTAGAAAAAACGACTTATGACCGTTTTTCCCTCTTACAACCATTGCCTGTAACTACAAAATTCAGATGTTTGGCAACTGACATGATATTTATGACGGTTTCAGTGTCACGGGGTCACGTGATCAACTTTTGCAACCTTCTGTCAAAGCAAAGTCAACCGGGAAGACTGATCCACTCAACAACCGTGTTACTAACTGAACAATTCCAGCAATTCACTCAACACTTCTGGCAAGAAAGGTCATAAAAGGAGGCAAAATTCACTGAACAACTGGCTCACAGAAATTGTGGACTCCACTGTGGTCATAAATCAAGGACTGCATCTATACAGTAGCTTGTCTTGCCAGGGTTAATAGAGGAAGAGGTTTCTCTTCCTTGGTAGTTTCTTGACTGAATGCTCAAAACCCTCCTGTCCAGCCGCCAACTCCCAGATAAGCAGGGATTAACACCAGACAAACAAACAGAAAACAAACAATCGGAAGAGGAAGAAGAAGAAGAGGAGGAGGAGGAGGAGGAAGAAGGGAGGCCAAGAAGAAGAAAAAGAAGAGGAGGAGGAAAAAGAATGGAGGTGAAGAAGAGGAAGAGGAAGAAGAAGAATGGAGACGAAGAAGAAGAAGAAGAAGGAGGAGGAGGAGGAGGAGAAGGAGAAGGAGAAGAAGGAGAAGAAGGAGAAGGAGGAGAAGGAGAAGAAGGAGAAGGAGAAGGAGAAGGAGGAGAAGAAGAAGGAGAAGGAGGAGAAGAAGAAGAGCAGCAGCAGCAGCAACAACAAGAACCCGGGAGAAAATTACATTTCCGCCAACATTGACAAGGCAAAGCTACTGTTTACAGACAAGGAGCAAACCCCACCCTCCCCAGGCACTGACAGCATTACCTAGTTGGGTCATGAAATGTCTGCAAGCAAACATCCAAGCTTAGAGAGCACCGAAGGATCCCACAGAAGATGCTTTTCTTCTTTCTGCTGGAGACTTAAGAAAAGTCAGCAGCCAAACTTTCTTGGGTGGAGGGGAGGGGAGGGGAAGAGGGGGAGAAAGAGAGAGACACCCCTTCCCCTCTCCTGCTTTTTTTTTGTTTTTTAGCAAGGGCAGATGAAGACCCCTCTTTAAAACTTCAACCGGCCAGAGAGATTAAAACGTGTGGCATGGACTCCCCTCCCCTTCTTCCCAACTTCCTTCTCAAGCCAGCCGTCCCTCCTTTCCCAAGGGGGGGGGAGGGGGGAGGCGAAGAAAATCGATCGCCAACAAACACCGCATAATAATAGGGTCCTTGGGGGTGTCAGATCGGAGCGAATGTCGTTTCCAACCCCCTCCCCACCCGGCGTTTTCTCCTCCCCCGCCTTCGCTTTTTCCTTCCCACGCTTCCCCTCCCTCTGGCAGAAATGCCAACGGGCCGGTGGGTCCAAACTCGCTTCCTTCCCACCGCAAACCCCGCACCCCGAAAAAGTAACCCCTCCCCCAGCCTTCCCAAAGGGGCGCCCCTATGCAATTAGAGTAGGGGGGTCGGAAGCATGCAAGGGAAACTGTTCTTTGGGAAACCAGCGCGGCCCGGGCAAACTTACCTGGGAATCCTGATTTTTTTTTTCCTTCCCCCGCCTGGAGTCGGTGAGCCTTTTACTTCCGAGTAAAGGCGGCCGGCTGCAAAGGCGGAGGGGGCTGCAAGTAACCCAACATCCCCCCCCACTCCCGCCCAAAACAAAAGCCCCCGCCGCGGCCCAAAGGAGGAGGACGCTTCCGTTTTCCGCCTGAAGAGGGCGCTCCAGGTTTGTCTCCCCAAAAAAGCCAGAAGTCCTCAGGATGCCGCGGATTCCAATGTCGCCTTTCACTTTTCTCCGAGATCCTTTTCCCTTTCCACTCCCACGCCCCCCCCCCCAATTTTTTTCTTGCTTTCCATAAATAAATAAGTAAGTAAGTAAGTAAGTAAGCAAGCAAGCAAGTAAATAAGTAAGTAAGTAAGTAAACGATTGGCTAATGGATGCAAAATAACCACGGGAAGAGAGGTCTCTAAGCAGCTCGCCAAATCCCTGCGGTTCGCTCCTCTTCGCGCAGACCTCTCCCCTTTTTCTCCCCCCCCCCCCCCATCGCCAAATCTTGCATTTTCTTAGCCTTTTAATAGAGAGACTACCAGCCCGCTTTGGGACTCCCGGTCCAACAATCTTCTCTCCCCTCCCTCCCTCCCCCTTCGCAACTTCAACTCTGATTCTCTGTAGCCCGAAAGAAAACAAAACAAAAAAATACTGGGGGACACGCGCGCCTGGTCTGCACGGACACACAACACACAACACACACACACACACCCTCCTCAAAATGGCCTGGCTTGCTAGAAGCGAGTTGCGCGTTTGCCCACGCAGGGAACTTCGTGGCGCCCGTCCCCGCGTTTTCAAACGAAGTTCAGTTCTGATCAGCTCCAAGGCTCTGGCGATCCTTAAAGCTGTGGGGCGTTTAAAGGCAAGGGGGGGGGGGGGTCCCCTATTCTGAAACGCCTGCCCCAAATCTAAAGAATCCCCTTCAGGGAGTCTCTGCCTCTCTCCCCCTTCTCATTCTCCCCCCTCTCTCTGCCCCCTCTCTTTCTCTCTCTCTCCTCTCTGTCTCTCCCGCCACTCCTCCTCTCTTTCTCCTCTCTTTTTCTCTCTTTCTTTCTCTTTCCCATCTCTCTCTCTCTCCCGTCTCTCCTTGTCCTCTCTCTCTCTCCCCAGTCTCTTTCTCTTCTCTTTTTCTCTCTTTCTCATCTCTCTCTCTCTCTTCTGTCTCTCTCTCTCTCTCTCCCGTCTCTCCTTGTCCTCTCTCTCTCTCCCCAGTCTCTTTCTCGTCTCTTTTTCTCTCTTTCTCATCTCTCTCTCTCTCTCTTCTGTCTCTCTCTCTCTCTCTCTTTCTCCCCCACTCTCTCTCCTTGCTTCTTTCTTTTCCATAAAGCCGCTACGGATATTTTTCTCTTAGAAAAGCAGAACGGCTTGGCTTGCCTTCTCCAAGTGTCAAAGGACGTTTCTCCCCTGTCAAAATCAATGCAAATCCAGTTCTGCCTGGTCTCAGAAAAAGCGTAGTCAAAGTGGCAACAGTTTATTAGCCAAAAATATATATATACTTTCTTGTACAGTTTGGTTCACAGTTATTTACATTTGGGTGGGTGTGAGTGCGCACTATATACAAAAAAGAAAAAACGAACGTCTTATCTTTCACCAGGCTGCACCAAAAATACTTCACGAATTTAGCTAATCCAGATGATTTTAACAGAAGTTCCATTTCTGCCGCTCTCTCTCACACGCACACTTATTTCTTTGTTTGTTTCATTTAATACACAGACATGCTTACGAGGTGTAACTATACAGATAATTTTATTTTACAACCATTAGAACAATAATTAAAAAAAAAATGAACTAGGATGATGACAATGCCGATAGAACCATAGCTGCATCGAGTTGGTTCTGAGGCCTACAAGAAAAAAGATACAGAAAATACATATTTGGGTAACGTGTAGATTAAATAGCAATATATCTCTTTCTTTGAGTTTGAGCTAATATTAGCAAAATGCTAATCAAGGTTTCCTGGGATAGGTAGAGATTTCTCTCTTAATTTAAATTTATTGCAGAATTAGCATTTGAAGGGGGAGAATTACATCTCCCTTGGCCCTTCAGCCATAAAATAAAACCATGGGCCAGTCTTGAAGGCCTTGGAATGCTTTTAATTAATTCGGCAGTACCAGATTAATAGGACTTCTTTACTTTTACAGGGGCACCAATGTATTCTGGACCAAACCCTTCATTTCAAATTATTTTAATTACCCAAAATGCAGAATGCCACACAGTTTGCAGCTTAGCTGCTTTTGGCTTCCCACATTATTATTAACAATATTAATATTCTCTGTGAGTACTTGCTTTTCTCCTTTCTGTTTTCAAGAGATGCAAAAAATCCCTCCCAACTCACTTTTCTGATTTTAGTGGGCTAAAACACACTTAATTCTCTTGTATTATACCTAAATTGTATATACATATCCACAAAAGTACAACAATAATAATAAAAAACACATATTTTGGACCTTTGAAAAAGAGCAGGAACCAAAATGTTTTGTTTTTGACTTAGATTTTGGTTTGCTTATTCCTGCTCATTTATATTGATGATTTAAGGTGGTTAATTATAATCTAGTCTAACAGCTTCTTTCTCCACACACACATTTTACAACCAAGTGTCAAATCTTTATCTACGAAACCCCCTTTTTCAATGCAGTCCATTTTGAACTGCATTATGAACTGGGGAGCTTCCTCTTGCAATTTATTCTAACAACAACAAAAATAAAACCCGCGTTCTACACACATATTCATACACAGAGACAGGACTGTCTTATGTCTCCCGAAGAGACATAGAGAGGTTTTTAATAACTCAGACATCAACATTAGTTGAGAATAATTAGACATGAAACCACTAAACACGGACTAAAGAAAAGAAGAAGAAAAACCTCAAGTGAAGGGGCTTTTCAATCATCTCCTAATAATCCCTAATACCATCTCGATTCAACCCTCATATAAAGTGTGCTTGGAAGTAAATTGCAAGGGCTTCAGTGACATTTTTTGGTTTGGGAAAGTTAGGAGCTGAGTGGCAACCCGAGCAATTCAATTCCAAATGAAACCAATTTTCTAAGCCAGTGCTGCCTCCCAGCCCCCCACCCACCCATTCACTCTCCCTTTTCATATATCTGCTCGTGGAGGAATAGATAAACTCTTACCGCCTCTGAACTGGCTGGAAAGCTGTCTTTATTAACTTTTTCTCTACATCCAAGGCACTAGATCGATCTAAAACAAACGAAAGGAAACAAAGAAGAGAGAAATCCTTTTTGTGTTTGTGTGTGGTTGTTGTCTTGTTGCAAAGCACCCCCTTCTTTTATCCATCTCGGAGTTCATCTCATTCTTTTAGAACTTCATGCCGTGCTTTAACCAAAGCACCCAGCCACCAACCACCATCACAACAACAACAGCCATCTGGTCCACAGTTTCCAATCCTTCAGCTCATCCTGTTCTTCAATTCCACTTTCTTCCTCCTTTGATCCCCCACCCCCAGCTCTTCTCCTTTCTTACCATTTTTCCAATTGCTGAGACTTACTTCCGAGTAAGGGGCTAGGCTCGCATGAGTGAAGACTTCTAGGAGCCTCCCAGACTTCCAAACTCCGGATGAAAAGCAAATATTAGACACCTTCAGGTGCAGAATAAGGGAAGGGATCAACAAGAATTTCCCCGAATCCACAGGGGATGGAAATGGTTTGCAAACAATTATTATACACCGTCAGCAGCAAGGGAAATCGGCTTTGGACTACAGAACCCCAGCTTCTGCTTCCTACCCCTCTTTTGAAAACTGACTGGGGTGGGGTGGGTGGGCTTCTTCAATTCCGTTTCGTCGCCCCCCCCCCCCTTCTATTTAATTGCTGATACAAACACAAACGACGAAAACTCCTTGAAACAGAACAGAAGCTGGCCTGGAATAACCCCAGTAAGGATTTCCTTTTTCGGACAAACTTAAATCTGGTTTAAAAAGGCAGATTTTTTTCCCCACCCGCAAAGATTCTTCTGGGCGCTCCCCGTACCGTTGAAAAAAAAAATCAGAAATAACTTCATTAATATATATTTTTTTCTCTCTCTGTCCCTTCTCCTCACGTTCATATTTGTTTTAAGTTTTAAGTTCCTGAGGACTTTTTCCCCTTCCCCCCATTTCTTTCAAACCGTCTTCTGCAATTTCCCCACTCTTTCTTTCGTTTCTTTCCCCTTTATCTCTTCTTCTTTTCTTTCTTTCTTTCTCTTTTTTCTTTCTTTCTTCTATTTTCTTTTCTTTCTTTCTTGCTTTTTCTTGTTCTTTCCATTCCTTTCTTTCTTCTTTTCTTCCTTCTTTCTTGTCTTTTTCTTTCCCCCCCTTTGGTTTCAAAATGAAAATCAAAACAAAAAAACGTTCCTGGCGGTCGTTCCCTCTTGCCCCTGTCTTCGCTTTCGTGCCTATCTTTCTGTCTTGCCGTGGTTCTCTTTCGTAGTGCTTCTCTTGCCTGGTGCGGGCGGGCTGGCGTTTATTGGCGTCTTGTGTCTTGCGGTCTTTTTCTCTCTGCTCACCGCT
>CM042839.1:4672940-4784100 GCA_023653725.1 Bungarus multicinctus | reverse complement strand
TTCCGCGCTCTGCGCCTGATCCGCCGGTCTGGAAAAAGCCGCCAAAGCTGCCGCCGCCGCCGCTGCAGCCGCCGCCGCGGGCGCCGTGTTGGAGTTGCCCCCCGCCAGTCCCAAGAGATGGGGAGTGTTCAGCAAGGTCAGCGGGTGGGAGGCGGCCGAGAAGGGCCGGCCCGACCAGCCGGCGAACTTGCCCAGCGGGCAGGCGGAGGAGAGCAGTCTGTGCGCGGCGGCGCCCGGGGCGGATTGGGGAAGGCATTGGGGGGCGGTCGGGGGAGACCCCCCTCCTCCTCCGCCTCCTCCGCCGCCGCCAGGGGGCGATTTGCGCGAGGGGTTATCCGGGCTCGTAGCCGTCTCTGCCAAAGACCAGATCTTGGGTTTGGCCGGCTGGACGAGCTGGGGGAGCGGGCTGGGGCTACGGAGAGGAGGAGTCGGCGGCGGCGGGGAGGCCGGGGGTCCCGTCGAGGCGCGCCGCCGCGCTTCCACCGCCTTCAGGAAACACTCCTGAGCGCCGGCCAGCTCCTCGAAGCCGTCGGAGCTCTCCTCCTCCTCCTCCTCGTCCGACGTGTCGCTGCCCGCGCGGGGCTCCCGCGGGGAAGGCAGGCGCAGCGCCGTCGGTTGCGGGCCCTCCTGATCCGCGCCCGCCGCCCTGTCCTCTTCCTCTTCCTCCCCGACGCGCAGGAGCAGCTGCCCGGCTTGGCCCCCGGCTCCGGCCACCGCCCCGCTGCTCTCCAACGGTTCGCTGTCGCTGTTCTCCAGGTCGATTTCCTCATCGTCGGGGTCTCGCTTCTCCCCCTCGCCGTCCTCGCTGCCGTAGGTCGTGCCTTCCTCGTCCTCGCTGCGGCTGCGGGGCGCCCAGGTCATCTTGTTCTCCTTCTTGAGGCGGCGCCGGGCGTTGGCGAACCAGGTGGAGACCTGGGTGAGGGTCATCTTGGTGATGATGGCCAGCATGATCTTCTCGCCCTTGGTCGGGTAGGGGTTCTTGCGGTGCTCGTTCAGCCAGGCCTTCAGCGTGCTGGTGCTCTCGCGGGTGGCGTTCTTGGGCCTGGAAGGGTCGCCGAACTGGTACTGGCCGTAAGGGTAGAAAGCCGGATGAGGGGCTGGGAAGGCCGCGGCTTGGACACCGGGACTGTCCTTCAGCTCATACTGGGCGCCCTGAACGATGGCAGGGAAGGAGAGAAGAGGCAGAGAGAGAGAGAGAGAGGTTAGAAGCAGGAATGGACACACACACATACCGTTTCTTGCCCAAAAAAAAAAAAAACACCCCAAACATTGATGGTGGATTCAACAAACGCTCAAGGGACCCCTGCAAGTAACCGCTGGGAAATCTGGAGCTGCCTTCACACAACCCCTTTGTCCGCCTTCTTGGAATAAACTCATTCCCCCCTTTCCCCGTTTGTTTTAAGGGGTCCGGCAGCAAACGAAGCAGAGGAGGGAGGGGGATGGATTCGCATGACATCTAATCCCCTCTTTGCAAAAGGAGGGAAAATGCAGCCTAAAAAAATGATTGCCAACAGGGCTCCAAAGAGAGCCAGCGGGATCCCGTGTAACTGAGGGGTTGTGTGGAGACACAGTTTTTAAACCAGGGAATCCATCCACAGGGGTAAAAGAGATTCTCTCCCCTTAGCTACAGGTCTCCGGGTAAGAAGCTGAAGAAGCTTCTTGGGTGAGAAGGGAAGCGTCTTCAAAGCAAAACCAGAGTCTTTGTGGGGGACGGACATATTTGCGTCTCCGGGTAAAGTCTGGCTGGAGGGAGGCAGGGAATTTTAACCAAAGTCTCCCCATTTAAAACCCTCCGACCTTTCAAAGGGTTTTCCTGAAACTCCTCAGGCCTTTTTCTCGTTCTATATTCTCGTCCTGATGGGAACAAAATATTTTTCTACTGAAGTAAGGCTTGACTTTCCTCTGCAGAAAAAGTTTTAAGTGGTTCTGGGCTGGAAAAATGAGGGTGAAAATCTTCCGTGTATTAGGATATGAATTTTAAAAAAGGAGAAGGCAGCCCTGGAAAGGTTAGAGATAGATGGATGGATGGATGGATGGATGGATGGATGGATGGATGGATGGATAAATACTGTAATTAGACAGAGAGACAGACAGACAGACAGACAGATATAGGCTTCTGCAGGAATAAAAGATTCACAGTTTGAATCTAGCAGAAGTCTGGGTATGGTGCTTTTTTTGAGCTCTCTCTTTGCATGTTGGAGGGGATAAATTCTATTAAAGCTGCCCAACAATGCGAGGAGCTGTCAATCAAAATCCTCCAGATCTCCTCGTCTGTCTGTTTTCTGTATATGTGTAACTAAGGGTGAATAGCGTTAAGTGTTCAGATTGTCTTTCTGCAAAGCCCTTCTAGGCCTCTAAATTTTCTTTCTTTCTTTCTTTCTTTCTTTCTTTCTTTCTTTCTTTCTTTCTTTCTTTCTTTCTTTCTTTCTTTCTTTCTTTCTTTCTTTCTTTCTTTCTTTCTTTCTTTCTTTCTTTTTTCCTTCCTTCCTTCCTTCCTTCTTTTCTCTCTTTCTTTCCTTTTAAAAGCATTTTAAACAAACCAAACAGCGGTCTCCAACTTCTTTTCTTCCCGACCTTTTTATTTGGGGAATGAAATCCGCCCGAACTTTCCTCTTTTTCTATTATGTGTCTCGCGTTCCTAAAGGACTCTTCCAATTATTACTTTAAAAAAAAATACGCCATTTATTCGTCGATATATCTGAAGCTAATAAAAATCCGGGGTGTTCAAAAGTTTGGCCAAACTATTCAAGAAAGCCTTTGCCCTTTTCTCATAGAGATTTTTAAACCCGGATTCCCAACTCTCCGGGAGGTTTTCCTTGCCGGCTGCTTTGGAGGAAAGCAGCTGGACTTCTCCGGTGAGCGCCCGAAGGTGGGTCCCCCCCCCACTCTTCCCAAGGCTCCCCCCCCCATCCTCTGCGTAAACCTCCCCCTCCCCGCCGGCCCAGAAAACTCGAAGAAGCCCCGAAAGATTCCACGTCCGGGAAGGATCTTCAAAACGTCCCATCTAACTATTGACTTGAAAATTCGGTTGCTAGATTATTATTTTTTCCCAAAAAAACCGAGAAAGAGGAAAACCGGGGAAAAAAACCAAAAAAAAAAACCAAAATCGCTCCTCTGTAAAACCGGGAGGTTTCCTTTTTCCTTTGTTGCCCGGAAAAAAAGAAGGAGAGAGAGAGAGAGAGAGAGAGGAAAAAGGAAAAAGAAAGGGAAAAAGCAACTTGAAGCAAGCTAGTTTGCAGGCTGGATCCTCTCTCGGGTGAGGAAAAGCCACGAAAGGATCGGGTCCCCGCGCCAAAGCTTCCCAGCCTTAACTCCGGCTTCAAACCCGTTGCCGCTTTTGCAAGTTGCAAGGCAGGGAAGCGGGGGGGGGGGGGAAAGCCGGGGGTTTTTGGGGGTCCGGGAGACGAGAGGGAGGCGCCTCCTTTTCTGTTTGTTTGTTTCCTTACCAGCTGCGGGAAGATGGGAAGCTCGGCCGCGTAAGGCAGGAAGGCCCCGTAGCCCTGAGCAGCCGCGGCTGCCGCGTAAGGCGCGCCGTACATGGAAGACAAGACGCCGCAGAGTGAACCGGCCGGGCTCAGCTCGGCTCCGTTGCGGGAACCAGCGCCGCCGCCGCCGCCGCCGCCGCCGTTGTTCCCTTGGCGCTCCGTCGGGTAGAGCGGGCGGATATACTGGTAACCCAACTGGGAAAATGCCATGGCGGGGAGGGGTATGAATGGGGGGGGAGTAGGGAGGGGTGGGGGGGGGAGGGAAGGAAAGGGGGAAGGAGAGAAGGAGGGGTGGGGGAAGGAAAGGAGGCGCCGAGGAGAAGCGCGAGAGAGGCGAGAAAGTTGCGGCCGGACAGCTTCGGCGCTCGGCCCGGGCTCGCTCTGTGCACTTTTCTTTTAGCGGCGCCGCGCGGAAAGTCTGCCCCGCATTGGCGAGGTCGGGGCGGGTGGGAAGGAAGGGGTGGGTAAGTGGGTGAAAGGGGTGGGAAGGGGAGAGGGTGGGGGGGGGTGGAGACCAGCAAGGCCGGGGGGTGGGGGGTGAGGAGGGGTCCGTTCCTTCTGCTGCCTTCTCCTCTTTTTCTTCTTCTTCCTCCTTCTCCAATTCTTTCTTTCTGTCTTTCTCCTTCCCTCGCTTTTCCACCGGCGCCCGCCGCGCAAGGCTCTCTCTTTCCGCCTTCACTTTTTCTATTGATCTGGGATGGACTGCGGGTCAGGTCCGCGCAGGATTGCTGGGGACTTTCGTGGAACTCCCCGCCTTTGATTGACAAGCCGGAGTCGCGGCCCCTTAGGCCCCGCCTCTTTCTTTTCAGCCCGGCTGGCTGGCTGGCTCGGTTTACTCGCTGGGGCTCGCTGACTCTTCCTCTCCCGCCCCCCCCCACCCCCCACCCCGCGCCTACCCCCCTCCCGCCGCCTTTCCTTTCATGACGTCGCCGCCTTTTATTTGAGTGCTTTTCAAAACCGGGTTCCAGCCTCGCCAATCCGGCGGTTTGCAAGGCTTCAGCCCTAGCCCGGAATCGGAGCTTAAAATAATAACAAACTTAGGCTCCTATTATTAATGTTGTTGTTGTTGTTGTTGCTGTTATTATTATTATTATTCTATTAACGTTAATAATGTTAGGCCCTTACTGGGAATCGAACTCCCGGTGAACGGGGGAAGAGAACGTGGGAGTGCAGGGTGGGGGAATCGAGGAGCATGATTTATCGCTAAAGTAAACCTGGGCAATTTGTTTTGTTTTGTTTGCTTGTAATAAATATCTAATTAATTCATTGACGTTTCTCTCCCACGCCTCCACCTGCTGATTTAGCAATCCCAGCAAAATGTTAGTAAATCTCCTGCGATTTTGGTCGCCTCTCCGCTCCTCTGCCTTCCACGCCCGCGCCACAAGCGACGGTCCCTTGTGTCGTTTTTTTTTCAACATGGAAAGAACTGATACAATAAATAGTGGGAAAGAAAGAAGGAAAGAAAGAAGGAAAGAAGGAAACACAGATATATATATATATATATATATATATATATAGAGAGAGAGAGAGAGAGAGAGAAACGGAGACAGAGAAAGAGAGAAAAAGAAAGAAAGAAAACACACATAGAGTCAGAGAAAGAGAGAAAAAGAAAGAAGGAAGGAAACAGAGAGATACAGAGAAAAGCAGAAAGAGAAAGACATTGAAAAAGAAAGAAAGAAAACACACAGAGACAGAAAGAGAGAAAAAGAGAAAAAGAAAAAGAAAGAGAAAGAAGAAAGAAAACAGAGAGAGACAGAAAAAGAGAGAGAGAGAGAGAAAGAAAGAGGCAGAGAAAGAGAAAAGGAAAGAAAGAAAAGAAAGAAAGAAAGAAAGAAGAAAGAAAGAAAGAAAGAAAGAAAGAAAGAAAGAAAAGCTAAAGTCAGCGTTCTCCCTATTTAAGAGTTTCCAAGACGCGTAATAAGTCACATTTTAACATCAAAAGTGAGGAAAGACCACAAATTAATTAAAGGAGAGAGAGAGAGAGAGATTAGAACAGCTCAATGGGTTTCTGACAAATACTAGTACGAAAAAGAAACGATGGGATGGCCATCCATCCCCACGCGCGCAGAATGGTTCTCGGCCTGTCCCGACTTCTTCGAAGCTTCTTCTTGACGCTCTCTCTTTAATTAATTAGGATATTTATATAGGGAGGAGGGGGTTTCTTTCCCCTCCTCTAGGTGTCAAAGGGGGCAGAAGAGACCCTGCCAGGATTTCAGAAGGACGAGCCTGAAAAAAAGGAACAACTGACCGGCGGAAGGAAGGGCACATTTCGAAGGGGCGACTCCTTCATTCCGTTGCGCCAGGAAAGCGAAGCGGATTCACTCCGAAGCAAAGTCCCACGCGTGTTCGGTGGGGCTTTAGAGTCTACGAAATCAGTTTGTAAGCTACGAAATCAGTTTTTTAAGCGCCCGGGCATACAGGAGTCAAAGCCGAAACTTGAGAAAATATCCATAAATTGCCCTTAGATTCTTTTTTTTCCTCCACTCGGAAAAGTGGCGTCCCTCGAGATTCGTTGCCTGCGTGTTTGTGTTGTTTTTAAGAAAAGAAGCGAGCCTCTTGCATGGTCACCGGCGCCCACAGACAGGGGCCTTTAGATTTCGGCTAGAATATAATTACAAGCACCTCCTAAAATACAGGTCAGGAGGTTTAGCTGCCTTCGCTGGCGTTTTCAGGCACGCGGGGGAGACAGGGGGACGCCCACGCTGGTGCACGCGAGGCCCGTCTTTCTGTCTCTTCGTGTCTGTGTCTTTCCTTAGCTAAAGTCGGGGACTTTATATTCCAGGGAATGAGATGAATTGCTCTGAATCTTTCAGAGTTCCGAAGTGGACATATAATTCCTCATCTTTTCTTTCTTTCTTTCTTTCTTTCTTTCTTTCTTTCTTTCTTTCTTTCTTTCTTTCTTTCTTTCTTTCTTTCTTTCTTTCTTTCTTTCTTTCTTTCTTTCTTTCCAGGCACTTCCAAGTTTTAGGTTTTTTCCCTACTTGATTCCTTTCCTTCCTTCCCTCCCTTCCTTCCCTCCCTCCCCGTCCTTCCTTCCCCCCTTCCTTCTTCCCTTTTTTTTGCCTCCCTCTTCTTCTTTCCTTCCCTCCCTCCCTCCCTTCTTCCCTCCCTCCCTCCTCACTTCCCTCCCTTCCTTCCTTCCCAAATGCCTTCCCTTCCTTCTTCCTTTCTTCCTCCCTCCCTCCTTTCCTTCTCTCTTGCCTCCCTTTCCTTCCTTCCATCCCTCCCTCCCCTCCCTTCCTCCTTTCCTCCCTTCCCTCCTGCCTCCCTCTCCTTCCTTCTTTCCTTCCTTCCTTCCCTCCCTCCCTCCCTCCCTTTCTTCCTTCCCAAATTCCTTCCCTTCCTTCTTCCCTTCCTTCTGGCTCTTTCCTTCCTTCCTTCCTTCCTTCCTTCCTTCCTTCCTTCCTTCCTTCCTTCCTTCCTTCCTTCCTTCCTTCCTTCCTTCCTTCCTTCCTTCCTTCCTTCCTTCCTTCCTCCCTTCCTCCCACACTAACCTTTAATTTCCTCTGCCCACAATGCACCCTCTCCTCATTCTTGTCTGCCTTTTATTTTATAACTTGATTTGTTAAAAAAAAAAAATTAAATTCATGTCAGCTTAAACCAGTCGAGAAATCGACCTTGATCGCTCTCTCTCATAAAGCCCTCTCATCTTGTAATAAATACGGATTATGGTTCTGGTGCTTTTTTTTTTTTTTAAGTAGCAGCAGCAGCAAGAACTGGAATTAAAATTCTGGGGATCAATAGGAGGAAATTGGGGAGAAGCCTCTCTAATCGTATTAGGGCTCCTCTGCAAAGCCTGGCCTCTCCGCGTGAAGCTGGGCTCGGGCTGCTCCCTGCCCTTTGCCAGCCCCAATTCTCTGCCCCCAGGTAGACATTTATTGTTTCCCTTCTTCCAGTGACCATCTTGCAAAAGAAATAAAAACAAAACAAAATCTCAGCTAATTGATATGATGCTTGAATTGAGCTCTGGGATTCTATAGGATCACAACGATTTGCAAAGAGGCAATTTCATCTCTTCCTTTTGCCATTTTCTCTCTTCTTATGCATAGAGACCTCCACTGCACTGGCCTGGGTGGGCAGCACCTACACGGAAATGCACAATCTAAATACAATATGTACAATATACAATGTACATTATATTGTATATATAATACAATATCTATCTGTATCTGTATCTCTTTCTCTCTCTCTCTCTGGTATCTATCTTTATACATATTTACATCTATACCTATCTCTATCTGTCTGTCTGTCTGTCCTTCCATCCATATTCATATCCCTGCCTCTCTCCCTTCCCCTCTCTCTTGTATCTATCTATATACATCTATACCTATCTCTATCTATCTATCAGTACATCCATATCTATATCCATATCCATCCATCCATCCACCCACCCATCCACCCACCCACCCACCCACCTACCTACCTACCTACCTACCATCTGTCTATACCCACCCACCTACCCACCTACCTATCTACCCACTCACCTACCTATCTACCTACCTACCTATCCACCTACCTACCTACCTACCTACCCACTCACCTACCTACCTAACTACCTACCTACCTATCCACCTACCTACCTACTTATCTATCTATCTCAGGCCAGTTGGGATGTTTCTGATGACTTAGACTACAGTTCCCGCCTGGAGAGCGGAGGGGAATCTTTCAGCTGCTGGTTGAAGCTTCAACTCTTTCTTCTCATCTCCTCCATCCATTCCAGGGGTGGGCTTCAAAAATTTCAGCAAGAGGTTCTCTGCCCAGTTGTTGAGTGGGTATTACCATGGTGGCCATGGCCTAGTTGACCTCCTGCACCAACGTGTGTGTGTGTGTGGGGGGAAGTTTTGCCTTTCCCAGGCTCTGGGGGGCTTTTCTAGAGCCTCCGGGATGGTGAAAATGGCCTCCCTGGGGTCCAGAGGCTTTCTGGAGGCCGGAAATGGGCCTGTTTTATGCCCTCTCCCAGCCTCTGTGTGGGCCCTGTACTTACTTGGGATCCAAAATGAGCCATGTGGGGACTCCTGGGAGGGGCAGGGTGGGTGGGTCCAGCCAGGGGACCATACACACCAACCACAAAATTAGATACTGGTTCGCTTGAACCAGGGCGAACCGGTAGCAGCCCACCCCTGATCCATTCCCCTCTAGTCTTCAAGAGCTGCATCCTTTCTCCCCAAATTTTGCTTCCTCTCCTATTTTACCCCACTCTCCCTGTTTTTTCCAGCCTTGACACCACCGAGTATCCAGAGGTCATCCATTACAACTCCCATCAGCCACTGCAGTACCAGTGAGGGCACCACTTAAATGATTCTTCGAGAAGCAGAGAAAAAGAAATACTTTTCTAGTCTCCTCGTTTTGCCATTATTATTTTTAATTCAAACTCAAGGCAAGGTAAAAGAGAAGCTTGATTTATTATCCCAATTTCTTGCTTTCTTTTCTCTCTCTCTCTCTTTCTCTCTCTTTCTCTCTCTCTCACTTTTTTTCTCTTTCTCTTCTTTCTTTCTTTCTTTCTTTCTTTCTTTCTTTCTTTCTTTCTTTCTTTCTTTCTTTCTTTCTTTCTTTCTTTCCTTCCTTCCTTCCTTCCTTCCTATCTCTTTCTCTCTCTCTTTTTCTCTCTTTCTCTCTCTTTTCCTTTCTCTCTCTCTCTTTTTCTTTTTTCTTTCTCTCTTTCTCTCCTGTTTCTCTCTTTCTCTCTCTCTCTTTTCCTCTCCCTCTCTTTCTTTTTCTCTCTCACTCTTTCTCTTTCTTTCTCTTTCTCTCCCTCTCCTTTCCACCACCAAGCAACAAACATTTTAGCTAAGATGATGCTTCTGTTTCAGAAACTACTCTTATCTACTAAACTGTAATTGCAGGAATCAAAAAAGTTTGGCTCGTGAAAAAAGGCATCCAATGCATGCCCCAAAACACCCACCCCTTGATCATTTCTTCCAGGCCAGAGTGCTGCTTGTAGAACAGACACCAGGACCCTGATCAAACCAATGTTCTGCTTTAAGGACTTGCTTGTAAAGGAAGACAGATTGTGGCCGAGGGAAGCCAGATTTCCACCACACTTGTGAATGATACAAGCAAAGGATTATCTTCTGGAGGTGGAGAGTGGAAATCAAGGTTACAAAAGCCTCCCCCTTAATGGGATCAAAGTGATATTAGTTAATTGGGGAATGCTGGCCAACACAAGCCATTAGGCCCTTAAGTGCTTTCTAAGCCATTTAAGGAAGCCGCACAAACACACATACAGAGGGTGTAAACTTGCTAGGAGAAGGACAAGTTACAAGGTAGAAAAAAAAAAAAAAGAATAAGGACCCTGATGTAATTTATCTTCTGGAATATCCATTCTCATAGTTGGTGGCAAGTTGAAAAGAGAGAGAGGAATAGATCCATACAAATGAAGCCACAGGGAATCAGGTGGCACCACCTTGCAGCCACCCGAGACCATCACAATTATCTTCATTTATTGACCCCATAATTCCTTGCAGGGTGGAGTCTGGGCAACTGAATGGGGCTGAGTGTTTATTGGCTGGATGCCCTTCCTTTCACCAAAGCGGAGTTTTTTTTCAGCAGATATATTCTCAGTGTGCGCAGAGAGAAAATTATCTGCCTCCACCTAGGATCGAACTTACAGCCTCCAGATTGTGAGGGGAGACCTCCCCCTCAAGGCCACCGCACCACTCACCTGAGGCCACCACAATCCCACCCTACAATTAATAGTAGTGATTAGGACTACCAGAACTGAACTGCAGCAACCTCACATAAACACCAGATGGCAGCAAGGGGATGTAGTTGCCTCAGTCTGACATCTGCTGGTTGTTTGGATTTTGCATTGCAGATCTGACAGCCTTATTGGTACTAGTTAGAAATGGATCATTTCTCCTAGATGTTGCTCTGACACTAACTTTACACCGATTATACTCCGACACAATGGATGGTTAACCCGCTGCATTAAACCCAGTTAATAAACTTAACCATATGATGGGTATGCCTAAATTATATTTGTTCAGCCAAAGAAACCGTTTAATCTAGCATGTGGTGCAACTTCATTTGTAGAGGGACATGGAGATGCAAATATTTGATGCAAATATCCAGACACTATATTATTTTGTTACTATTACTATTCTGTTACTATTCTGTGTATCACCGTTGCACTCTGACGATGCTTTGAGAAAACACAACATGCAATTCCATTGATTGACTGCCTAGCTTGTAAGCAAATGGTGATTTTCTCTTCTACCCAATATTCATCTGAAAGAGGTCATGTGGACCAAAACGTTCCTTAAACTTTGGAAAAGGAAGTAGCATTAAGAAGAGACTAGAGTTGGCTCCTTCTTGACTTATTTCCTGGTAGGACTAACCCCAACCAATACAAGGTAACAAAATCTGTGCTGGTGGTTGGGCTGCTTCTGTTATGGGAAGAAGCAGCTTTAGATTCCAGGTATTGATGGTTACCATCCATGCCAGGAGAGCTTCAGAGCACCAAATCTCCATCTGTGATGGTCTCAACCCATCATGAACTTCCCACAAAGCCAGCCTTCCATTCAAGACCTAATCCACTTGAGCCAAGACTCATGTTAACAATTCTCTAGTAGGATCTGGTCCCAGCATCTGGTTTTGCTGAATCATTTTTGTCTGCATGTATACATGTATGAGCCTCTATAGCGCAGTGGTTAGAGTGTACTGCAAGCTACTTCTGCAGCCAGCTGCCTACAATTTGGCAGTTCAAATCCCACCAGGCTCAAGGTTGACTCAGCCTTCCATCCTTCCGAGGTGGGTAAAATGAGGATCCAAATTGTTGGGGGCAATATGCTGGCTCTACTGCACTATAAAGTGGTATATAAGTCTAAGTGCTATTGCTATACAGCAACTTTAACTGGGCCCTGACTTTACCCATTCTGTATGCACTGAATCATCAACCCAATGGCAACCTGTGCTCAGCCACCTGCCCATTGTTACCACTAATCAAATGACCATGTGGGTTGAATGCACCTTCTAAGCTTCTTCCATGGTTGCCCAGTAGAGACCACAGTGGTAGTACCGACAGCCTCGTGTCTATGATGTGAGCTACCTATTTGCATCACGTTCTGCCACACCGATGCCCTCTGGACTCCCATTATTTTAACTGTGCTTGATGTTACACAAACACAGCTAGACAGTTGTCAATCCACAGACTGGGGCACTTAATTCACTCAGTCCCCCCACCCCCCGCCCCACGGAGAAAACCAAATCAAGAAAGTGTTGACAAAGAAGATTGGTGGGTATGTGTGCACGGATGAGACCGACCAACCAAACAGGCATCTATCTCTCTGCTGTTTCTTTGTCAATATTAGCTTGTTGATCTTGGCTGAACAAGGATCCTTGGCTTTTATGAAGTCTTCTAAATCCGATTACTCCCTTTGTGTCTTCCTCTCCATGACTCCCTACGTTGGTATTTACCCTTGGGTGTCCCCAATGAACTCTAGATGCTTGTTGTAAGCTGAGCATGGTCCTGGGTGAGAGAGGAAGGAGGGCCCATTTCCCTTCTCCCAGCTTTTCAATCTCCGTTTTAGCCAAATATTGCGGATATGTGTTAATGCATTTCATGTAACAGATAACAGATAATCAGAGTTGGAAAGGACTTTGTGGGTCATCTAGTCCAACACCCTGCCTAAGCAGCAGACCCTATACCATTTCTGATAGATGGGAGTCCAGTCTCTTCTTGAAAGTCTCAAGCGATGAAGCTCCCACAACTTCCGAGGGCAAGCTGTTCCATTAGTTGATTGTTCTCACTGTCAGTAAGTTTCTCCTTATTTCCAGGTTGAATCTTTCCTTGTTCAGTTTCCATCCATTATTCCTTATCTGGCCTTCAGATGCTTTGGAAAATAGCTTGACCCCCTTCCTGTCTGTGGCAGCCCCTCAAATATTGGAGGACCACTATCATGTCTCCCCTGGTTCTTCTCTTCACTAGACTAGCCAGGCCCAGTTCCTGCAACCCTTCTTCATATGTTTTATTCTCCAATCCCCTCACCATCCTGGTTGTTCTTTTTTGTACTTTTTCTAGAGTCTCAACATCTTTTTTATAATATGGTGACCAAAACTGGATGCAGTACTCTAAGTGTAGTCTTACTAAGGCTTTATAGAGTGGTATTAGTATCTCACTCGATCTTGATTGTATCCCTCTGTTAATGCAACTTAGGATTGCATTAGCTTTTTTGGCTGCTGGCTCATATTTAGCTGGTTGTCCACTAAGACTCCAAGATCCTTCTCATAGTTCCTGCTATTGAGCCTGGTTTCACCCAATTTAGATGTGTACTTTTGGTTTTTTCTTGCCTAAGTGTAGGACTTTATTCTTCTCTACATTGAATTTCATTTTGTTAGATACGGCCTAGTGTTCTAGTCTGTCAAGATCCATCTGGATCTTGAGCCTATCTTCAGTGGAACTTCTGGCTGTAGGGAGCAGAGGGCACGGGTTGGGCTTCTGGAAGGGATTATTCTCAAGCAGACAACACCGTGAGTCAGTTTTCTAGCCTCGAGATCAGGAGCCTTGGAAGGAACAAGAGCAGGGGTAAGCATCCTGTGGCTCTAGAGCCATCACTCTGCTGTGGCTCCCTGTTGCCAGTTGGCTCCACAATTGATAGGGCTCTTGGTTAGGATAGGTAGAGGAAAAAGGATGCTGTACTAGGAGGAGACTCTGGGGGGGGGGACGGACTGGACTTCCGGTTGGCTCCAGAATTGAACCGGGGCGGGGAGGTGGGGCTTCTGCTTAGGACCTTTGTGGCTCTTTTAAGTGTTTAAGATTGCCAACTGCTGGACGAGAGGCTTGGATCCCATTGCATTGTAACGATGACTGTAGAACAGCAATTAACTGGATTGCTTAACTCAGGGAACTGGCAACGGGCAGCCAACTTCAATAAAATAACACCCAGGGAAGGGATGGCTGAAGCACGTTGCAGGCAAGCCTCTCTCCAAAGAGCCACTCTGGGAAGAATGAGTCTCCACCGAATGCCAGCCCAGATAGTCTTGGACCTACAGCTACAACTGAGTTCCACATTTCTGGGGTAGAGGGGAGACATTGATGAAGTGAGTTTTGCCCCATTTTATGACTTGTCTTGTCACACAGTTGTTTAAGGGAATCACTGCAGTTGGTAAGTTAGTAACCCAGCGGACCAGAGGTTGGAGTGTTCAACTCTTTCCAGAAGGCCCATTTTGGACTTGGCTTCTCGTTTTTTTAACCGAAGAACAGAGTTGGAAGGAATCCAGCCCCCTGCTTTAATTGGAAAGAACAGCAGCATCAATTATGATCAACATCACCGATCTATTTTACAGTGTTAGGATACCTAATATTCTAGAGTAACAGGATAGAGTCCAGGGGTGGGCTGCTGGGGGCTTGCAGGGGTTCATGAGAGCCCCTAGCTAAGACTCTGTGGGGCTCTGAGACCCCAATAACCTCAGAAAGACAAGCAGCAAGGAAAAACTCTTAATAGGCTTAATTGAACTTCTTGGCGTTCAGCCAAGAGCATTTCACACCTCATAAAAGTGTTGCAAGCTAGATAAACAACTCACTCAGCGCATGTGAGGGAGAGCCATTGAGAAAATCAGAAAACATAGCCACTAGCCTCCGAGGGGATTAATTCCCAAATCATAAGAATCACATAACTCACCAGAAACTCCATTAAGACTCCAAGATCCCTCTCACAGCCACTGCTATTAAGCCTGGTTTCACCCAGTCTTTTATTTAAGTCTATTAAATGCATGAAATGATAAACAACTTTTTGATATATATCTTTTTTTGGGTAATTAGGGCAAAGAACTCAACATCAGTCACACCCACCCAGTCACATGATCACTCAATCACATGACCACCTCGCTACGTCCACCCAGCCACATTAGGGCAGGGAGCTCCTTGCTAAAAAAATTGAAGCCCACCCCTCTATTTTCTCCTCTCCTAAGGCTGAATGTAGGGCTGAGTGTATCTTAAGGCAATGCCCAAAATGAAGACAAACAAGTCCTATCTTCTCCAACCAGTGGTCTTAGCTTCATCTGGTTGATTTGGTTGCCCTGTTTCCACCCTTAGAGCCATTAGGAGAAAGCATAGCCAGATACCTCCCACTATAAGCACTGAGTTTGCAATAGATGATGGATTAGAAGATTTCTAAGATCTCTTCCAACTCTGTTATTTCGTTGAGGAAATGAGAAGCCAAGTCCAAAATAAACATGGTTCTTCTGGAAGAATTGAACATTTCAACTCCTGATCTTCCCACTGGAATTTTTTTTAACTATGTTTTGCCTTGAGTTTGGTGGTACTTTTAGGGATCAATGGCACTCTTTAGAGTAGGGGTCTCCAAACATGGCCACTTTGAGACTTGTGGACTTCAACTCCTAGAATCCCCAGCCAACCATTGGTGTATCCTAAGTCAATGTCCAAAAGGAGGACAAACAAGTCCTATCTTCTGGTCTGAGCATCATCTGGTTGATTTGGTTGCCCTGTTTCTACCCCAGAGCCGTTAGGAGAAAGCATAGCCAGATACCTCCCACTGTAAGCATTGAGTTTGCATTAGATGCTGCCCCTCATATCAGTAACAAACAAGCATTGATTTTATGGTAAAGTGACTTTGGGATGGGAATGAGTAACTCCGGGCAGTGATATCACTGTATTACATGGAAATGGCCCAGGTAACAAGATGATCATTGATTCAGCATTATGTTTGATCAATAATGAAATAAGTAACTTCAGGGCCAAATTAAAATGCAAGCTAGCTTAACGCAGCCAGCTTCTGGGCTATGTGACAAAGTTAATTCAGGAGGGAAATGGCAATATTTGCATTAGAGTTCGCATCTGTTGTCAAGCGGGGGAAAAAAAATGAGTTTGGAGCAGTGTGTGTTTGTGTGTGGGGGGAGATGGGGGAGGGTGGGAGGAGGGCTTGGATGCTTGTTGAAATTGCACAAAATTACTTCAAAGCATTGATGATTGTTCTAGGGTGTGAGAGGCTGCTTGTACAGTCCCATCAGATACGAGGTCCCATCACAATGTGTTCAGATAATAGATAGATAATAGATAATCAGAATTGGAAGGAACCTTGTAAGTCATCTAGTCCAACCCCCCACCCAAGCGGGAGACCCTACACCATTTGTGACAAATGGCAGTCCAATATCTTCTTGAAAGTCTCAATCATCTCCTTCACCCAGAAGAGTTCTAGTCCATCTGTTTTGGTTAAGGTGACATAGAGCCCTACCAAGAAAATAAACACATCATAATAAACACATCATAATATTTAAAAGCTGCAAAGGGGTCAAGAACTTCCTGTAAATTAAATTATGAGTGAGAAGAGCTGTGGCAGGCAATATCAGGACCATCATACATTTTTTCACCTTAGAAAATTAAGGAAAGAGTCTCACTTGGTCCCTAACATTTCTTCAATCAGAACTGTACAAGGGTGGTATAAGACTCCTGTGTCCTTAGCAGGAGATTGGTCTAGAAGATCTCTGAGGTTCCTTTCAGACTGATGATTCTATGATTTAAATTCACGTTAGTTTGAGGTTTGAATCTGGTGTTGTGGAATAATCATAGCTGCATTCTAAAAGTAGGTGGGATAGGCAACATCAAAGCTAATGCCAGGTGGGCAACAGAAGAATTATATAAGGCAACAATTGGGAAGACATCATTAAGTTATAGAGCCCCATTATTGGTAGAATTTGAAATGTGGTGAACAGTTCAGCTGGTTTTAAAAAGAGACTAGACCACTTCATGAAGGTTGGGTCAAAACAATGGCTAGTTGTCTTGCTAGCTGTCATGGGCCACATATATTAAACATCAGCATTCTACGTCATGGTGACATCCATCATGAAACATCTCAACTTGGACAGGAAGTGATCAACCCTTTCTACTGGGAAGCAAGAGTAGCAAAGGACAATAGCTTCTTGTTCCATGATGGATATGGTTGGTTCCATCATGGCAGAGAGTACTGGTCTTGGTAGAATGTAGATGTCATCTGTAAAATATTTGTACACTTGTTTCCAAGTTGGTATAAGAAAAGAGGGGAGATAGACTGGAGAAACATATGGCAAATGAACTTAGAAGTACATTCCAACTTTATCTTAAAAAAGATTGTAGCTAAGTTACTGGAGCTTTTGCCTGAGAAAAACTTTAATTGGAGAACATGATGGATGACACCTAGCCCATGGATGTGCTTAATTGGGGAAACTGATTTATGGCACACCAAGAGGGGAGGGGTGAAGCAGGGTCACAGGTGATTGTAATTACGTATGCCAAAATTGGCTTCATACAGATAGAATATAATTCTTTATTGGCCAAGTGTGGTTGGACACACAAAGAATTTGTCTCGGTGCAAATACTCTCAGTGTACATAAAAGAAAAGGTCATGCCAGTATGTCGCTCCTAATGAATTCTTCAAAGTTTTTTGAAGTTTGGCTCAAGGCTCATGATTTAATTAGGGCGATCACTGGAATCCTGACAACCGGAAGATCTAGTATTTAAGATAGATACCTTCTACCACCTTTCATGGTGGTGTTTGAAAACTTCCATGTGAATCTATTGAGATTTTCACTCAAAGTCCCGAAGACCTTACAGTAGGACTTTTCTGGTGATAGAATTTCAGTTTTGGACTTTCCTAATTTGCTGAATGTTAGCTCTTTCTTTGTTTTCCAGATATTTATCTCCTGAGACGTAGACCTGAAAAAAAAAGCAGAGGTATTTCTCCATCATGAACAGATGCTTCTTTTTAAATAGTTTGGAAGGTTATTTTGTTGTTATTGTTTGCAGGACAGAAGTTTTCTGGGTGTGCGGGTCTGTTTAAAATCTATTTTTTTTGCATTATGTGTGATTCTGAAATGCTGAGCAGCAAATGAGTTTTCAAGGCAGGGCAGAGTCTAAGAAAGATAACTTCAGATGAAGATTTTACTTTTCTCAGCTATTTTCTCCTGGGCTAATTTTTACAGGATCACTATCCTTACAAGAAAATGTGATCCACATTGATTTCCAATAGAAAATTTCATCTCCCACCAGAGAGCATAACCAGGCTTCCCTGAGATGCAATGATTTACCAAGTGCAAAAACCTCGTTAGGGCAAAATGAAGATGGGGAAGAGAAGGGGCTGTGCTTTAGATGGACTTTTTCTTTCTTTTTGTCAGTAAATGAACCAATCTTCCTTCTTTTCCCTCTTCAAACAGACATCAATATATATATATATATATATATATATATATATATACACACAATATATATATATATATACACGCACAAATATATATATATATATATATATATATATATATATATATATATATATATATACACACACAATATATATATATATATATATATATATATATATATATATATATACACAATATATATATATATATATATATACACACACACAAACTATATATATATATATATATATATATATATATATATATATATATATATATATATATATATATATATATATATATATATATATATATATATATACTTTGTATTATACTTTGTATTATACTTTGTATTACAACACCCTGTTAAGCCCCAATTAAGGGAGAAAGCATACTGCTTTCTTTTCTGTCTTTCGGCTCATCACCAGAGACCATACCGACAGAAAGCTATTTGTTTCGTTGCCTTTTGTTTACATGTGTGTAAGGTTTTTAAGCTGATAATTTTAAATAATAAATAAGGGAGACTAGTATAGATCTATTTCGAGCTAGTTAGCTCTCTTCAGCTAGCCATACCCTTACTGGGATTCGAACCAGGGAAGTATTAACATGTGAGGCAGTTGTAATTGTATATATATTGTATATATATAATTTTGTTTGTATGTACCATGACAGAAAAAAGAAAGAAAATTTTATCTTAAGTAATGGCAAAGCTCAGGGGCCTACAGAAAAATGTCTGTAGGAAAACCAGAAAGGCTCTCTTTTCTTTTCCTGGCACTAAATTGTGATTATTTTCTTTTGTCTCCCTGTGGGCAAGGCTTCCTTCCTTCCTTCCTTCCCTTCCTCCATGCATCCATCTATCCATGGAACCATGCATCCGTCTATCCATTCATGCATCCATTCATGCATCCACCCATCCCTGCATCTATTCATGCATGCCTGCATCTCTGCATCCACCCATCCCTGCATCCATCCATTCCTCCCTCCCTCCTTCCCTGTTCAACCAGGCATCTTATGGGTTACCAGCTTTTCTCCAGACCAAGGCCTTCTTTGTTCTAAGCCCCCTAACCCTTGAACCCGACTTCCTTAAGACCCTCTCCCAGAAGGCAAAGGAGAACCAAACCCACCGAGATCCACTTCTTCCTAGATTCGTACTGATTGGCTGGCTAACTTCAGTGCAAGGATCCTTTCCTTTTCCTTTCCCACTTGCCTTTCCTGCGTCCCCTCCCCCGTTTTATCCCTCGCCCAGGGAGGGAAGCAAGGGAACACCTGGCCAGGTGAGAGGACACCCCCCCACGCCCCAAAGTCCCCCCCCGATCTGGCGGTCGCGCGCGCTCTCCCTCCCTGCGCGAGTGCCAGCCGCGCTTGGTGCCCTTTGAAAGCGTGTTTATTTTTGCCATTAAACTAAGATCTGCAAACACGCGCGAGGCAAGCGGGGCTGGGTGGAGGGCTGATCCCAATTATGGCTGTTTTCTTAAGCAGGTCAAACGCGAACGTTCCCAGCCATCGATCCTTTGCTGATGCGCAGGGCCAGCCGGGAGCGCCAGGCGGGGCGGGGGTATCTGGAGGAGGCGTGGGGGGGGGGGGGGGGGGGGGGGGGAGACTCCAGCTCCCATCCCCTCATCCCCTGAAGTGGAGCCCCGCCCAATGAGCCTTCCCGGTTGGCATGGGGGCGGGGGGAGAGATAGATGGTTGTTCTCCTCCAAGATAGCCGGATGAAGAACTCGGATTGGGAATGGGGGACTCGGATTGTGCAGCGCGTCTTGGGAGACTGGATCGCGACTTTATTGCTCCTGGCATTTCTAGGTTCGACTTGATGGTGCTTATTGAGTCGTTTTGGCTCACTTGAAAGCTTTGGAAGTTCCTCAGAAAACTAGCGTGTTAAGGGTTACTCTCAATGTCTTCCTTCCTTCCTTTGCTTCCTTCCTTCCTCTCAAGCTCTTCCTTCCTTCTTCCCCTTCCTTTCCTCCCTCTCAAGCTCTTCCTTCCTTCGCTTCCTCCTTCCCTCTCAAGCTCTTCCTTCCTTCCTTCCTTCCTTCCTTCCTTCCTTCCTTCCTTCCTTCCTTCCTTCCTTCCTTCCTTCCTTCCTTCCTTCCTTCCCTTCCCTTCCCTTCCCTCCCCTTCCCTTCCTCTCTCCCTTCAGAAAAAAAACAGCCTTCTTGCCTGGTTATAATCCCAGCCAGCTCCCTCACCCCCCTTCTCCACATGCTTAAGAAAGGTACCAAGTTCAGCTTGGTAAGAACCTCATAAATCGAGGCGTCGTTTGCTATTGCATTTAATTAAATATTTTGGAAAGAAAACCCACGTGATGGATTGGTCTGCTGGATCGATGGACGATCGATCTCTGCGTCTGGCTAGCAGGAGCACCATAGAGAAAGTGTGATTGGAGGAAGGGAGGGAGAGCTGTCCTGGAGGAGAGGGGCCCTCCCGGAATTCACGCACACAACACCCCCTGCTCAGTTTACGCACACACACGCACACACACACACACACATACACACACATACAGAGAGAGAGAGAGAGAGAGAATTAGCCACCCAGATTTACGTCCTAAACTGAGAGGCCATCCATACCTTTTAAGTAGATAAAGAAAGGGATGAGGAAAATAACTTCCACCAGATCATCCCCATGCAAATTGCTAATCAACTCAGTAAATCAACCTAGCTCTGATGATGTTACCTAGTTGGGTAATGCGACATCTGCAAGAAAACTACCCAGCTCAAAGAGCACCAAGGATGCCACAGTTCAATCCTGAGCAACAAATATTCTCTTCTATTGACAACTCAACAAAATGCCTGGAAGCTAGATTTGGTTACTGATGTTCTCCACCCCATGTTCCCTTGTCTCTCAAACAGTCCTAAGTCCACATGTGCTTAATTAATGTCATCACTTCATATCTTGACCCTGGATGTTTGGCAAAGAGCAAGCTGCATCATATGGGAAGTTCAAGGTTGGGAGAAAATGTCTTCTCCATTGGTTTCCACAGGAGATTTCACTCTGGAGTCACACCACAAGTCCAACAAATACACTCTCTCTCTTTCATTCTCCCTCCCTCTCCCTCTCCCTCTCCCTCCCCTCTTTCTTTCTTTCTTTCTTTCTTTCTTTCTTTCTTTCTTTTTCTCTCTCTTTTTCATTTTTTCATTCATTCATTCATTCATTCTTTCTCTCTTTCATTCTTCATCTCTGTTTCATACTTTCTCTTTCATTCTTTCTCTCTCTCTCTTTCATTCTTTCTCTCTCTCTTCCATTCTTTCTTTCATTCATTGATTCATTCATTCTCCCTCTCTCTTCCATTCTTTCTCTCTCTCTTCCATTCATTCATTCATTCATTCATTCATTCATTCATTCATTCATTCATTCATTCCCTCCCTCTCTCTCTTTCATTCTTTCTTTCTTTCTCTTTCTCTCTGTTTGTGCATGAGTTGTTGAGTGAATGGCCTGTAAGTAAATAAATAAGTGGAAGCTTAGTAATAAGAACTTCTGAAGTCCAATGGAGAGTGTCGGAAAAGAGGCATTGCCATCAATCAAGCAAGCGTCCAGTTGAAGTAG
The DNA here is from genome assembly GCA_023653725.1 of Bungarus multicinctus. Lineage (NCBI taxonomy): Eukaryota > Metazoa > Chordata > Lepidosauria > Squamata > Elapidae > Bungarus > Bungarus multicinctus. Next base: position 4,762,939 of record CM042839.1, on the reverse strand, counting down.
CTATAATTTCATGGCAATAGCTTTATTATTTTGATATTTAACGTCAGTGGCATCTCATACATCAAAAGGCCTGAAATGCAGCGAGCATTCTGGGAGGAGCGGCTGCCACTGACCCCAGAAGTCGAGTTGAGTGTGACTCCTTAAGGAGTTCAATCACCTCTCCTATTTGCCGTTAGATAAACAGCTCCTTAGATTCATTTTAGAGACCTTGATTAAGTGACTCTAAATGGAAGTGTTCTCCTTTCCTTCCTTCCTTCCTTCCTTCCTTCCTTCCTTCCTTCCTTCCTTCCTTCCTTCCTTCCTTCCTTCCTTCCTTCCTTCCTTGGAACTCTGGAAAAAAGATGTATAAGTTAAAAAAAAACTGGATTTATTTTGGGAAATCACAAAACGCACAGAAGCCACATTTAAGATCTCCATTATAATTATTGTTGAAATCCTTAGAGTGACCGTGCTTACTTTTAGACTGGAGACTAAAACATATGAAGAACGGTTACAGGAACTGGGCTTGGCTAGTCTAGTGAAGAAAAGGACCAGGGGAGACATGATAGCAGTCTTCCAATATCTGAGGGGCTGCCACAGAGAGGAGAAGGGGGTCAAGCTGTTTTCCAAGGCACCCAAAGGCCAGACAAGGAACAATGGATGGAAACTGAACCAGGAGAGATTCAACCTGGAAATAAGGACAAACTTTCTGACCGTGAGAACAATCAACTAATGGAACAGAGGTTGCGCTCGGAAGTTGTGGAAGCTTCATCACTGGAGGCTTTCAAGAAAGACTGGACTGCCATCTGTCAGAAATGGTGTGGGCTCCCCTGCTTGGGTGGGGGGTTGGACGATGACCTATAAGGTTCCTTCCAACTCTGTTAATGTAATCTAATCTAAAGATGGTGTGAAAGGGAAAGGGGAAGGATGTAGCCGCACAGCAAAAAGGAACAACTGTGATGAATTAGGAGCTGATCCAAGTTCATCACTTCAGTGACTGATGCCAAACTGCACGTCAGCCTTCTGCAAGACCCTGTTGCCCTATTCAGCCTCCCTGTCTTCCTTACAACCAAACCTACAGTGATTGTGGCACTTGCTTGCAGGGTGATCAAGACAGACTCATTTTGGAAGTCTGTCCAGATAGTTGGGTGGGAGCTTTTATGCTGTGTCAGTGGAACCTCACTTCTCTTTGCTATCTAAGTCAGGAGCTCCCAGCCCCGCCTCCCCCCAGTCTGTAGATTGGCACCGGTCCGCGGCATGCCAGCAACTGGGCGGTGCCAACAAGCAAAGCTCCCATCCACGGGATGCAGACAGCATACAAAATCACGCCCCCTCCGGTCCGTGAGAAAACCTTTCTCCATGGAACCAGTCCCTGGTGCCCAAAAAGTTGGGGGCCACTAATCTAAGTGACTGCAATTAAATATTTTCTGGATTTGCAGGAGGGAGAAGTTCTTCTCTAGAAGTCAAAGAGACAGCAGAGCTTGCAATGTCTGGTGGGCAGGAAGAAAGCGAGGACCGACCCTCTCTAGCAATTCATAAAGCATAACTATTTTATTTTTATTTATTTATTTGATTTGTCAATCGCTTACAAGATAATAGGTATAAGTATATACATAGTTATGAATGCATGAAATGGGTACATATAAGAAAAATAAAAGAAACAATAGCACAGGGACGGTAGGCATGTTGATGCCCTTATGCACGCTCCTTATAGACCTCTTAGGAGAGGGGTGAGTCAATAGTAGACAGTCTAAGGTTAAAGTTTTTGGGGTTTGGGGAAGAAACCACAGAGTCAGGTAGAGTATTCCAGACATTGATCACTCTGTTGCTGAAGTCGTATTTCCTGCAATCAAGTTTGGTGCAGTTAACCTTGAGTTTGTATCTATTGTTTGCTCTTGTGTTGTTGTGGTTGAAGCTGAAGTATTCATTGACAGGTAAGACATTGCAATGTATGATTTTATATACCATACTTAGATCAGACTGAAGACGGCATAATTCAAGGTTTTCTAGGTCTAGAATTTCAAGTCTGGTGGCATAAGGTATTCTATAAACCTATTGTTTATGCAGATAATCACATTAGTCTGGCAAGATTCTGTCTATCGGCGAACAACATCAAAACAACTACTCCAAAATAACTCTATTACTTGGTTCTTTGGGCCAGATGGTGACCTATGTAAGGTATAATCTTCCAAGTTTAGCTAGAATGAAGAGAAGCAGAACCACACATTTCTCTATGAATTGTTATCCAGTGGTCTAACCGAGTTCAATCAATAGGCTTAATTCGGATGCCAAACTAATATATTTTTGGGGAGGCACATGGAAACAAACAAGCTGAGTTGACCCATCAGGGTAATTCCCCATTCTAGCCCAATTTAAAAACAACTGAACTTAGCATGTTGTGTCATATTAAACCCTTTGCTGATTTGGTTAAGGGCCAACCCAGAGTCTTTGAGAATCAAGCTAACATGGCACTGTTAGTTTACTTGGTGCTGAAAATCAAAAGATATTTGCACGTGCTCAGTTCAGATCACCTGATGGGACAATGGATCCATCCCAAGAGTCAACAATAAAGGTAAAGGTTCCCCTCATACCTACCTGCTAGTCATTTCTGGCTCTAGGAGGTGGTGCTCATCTCCATTACAAAGCTGGAGAGCCAGTGCTGTCTGAAGACGTCTCCGTGGTCATTGGCTGGCATGACTATAGGCCTAAGGCGCATGGAACGCTGTTACCTTCCCACCAAAGTGGTCCCTAATTTTCTACTTGCATTTTTATGTGCTTTCAAACTGCTAGGTTGGCAGAAGCTGGGACAAGTAACGGGAGCTCACTCCATTATGCGGTGCTAGGGATTCGAACCGTCGAACTGCCGACCTTTCTGATCAACAAGCTCAGCATCTTAGCCACTGAGCCACCAAGTCAACAATCAACATGGGCAAAGGGAGAGCTTATGGGAAACATGCAAAACATCTGGAGAGCATCAGGTTGTCCCTTGGTTGATGCATTGTTGCATTCTGTTTTATATGGTTAAAAAGGGTGGGTAACTTTAAAGGTTCAGATAGCATAGATGGGCTCTGCAGCTATTTTTCCTTGTTTGTGGGTTGAGAAAGGCTGGCTGAGGAATTCTGGGAGTTGAAGTCCACAAGACTTAAGGTTGACCATGTTGGGGACTCCACTAGGGCTGAAGCTTCCTTCTGGAGTTTGGAATGCATGTAGGAAAGGATAAAGTTCACGTAAGCCTACACAAGTTGTCTTTTCATTTGCTTCACTGTGGGCTTTCACAATGGATTATTCAATGCATTCATGGGTAGGGCATCTGATAACACAACCTTTCGTTATAACATTTTGGGGAGCAGAATCCACTCATTGGAATAAGAAGTGTTTGGTTCTGAAGAAACCACCAAGAGACAGTTGATGTTCTGAGAGCATATTCCGGATGGTCTCACAAAGAGGTCCTCCAGGAAGAGAGCTTGCTTCTTCAAAAAATAACTGATAGCACTGTACAATCAATCCTTACCCCACCTGTAAAATAACCTTGCCCAATATGGTCTGAAGGGACGTGGTGGCTCAGTGGCTAAGACGCTGAACTTGTTGATCAGAAAGATCGGCAATTCTACGGTTCGAATCCCTAGCGTTGCGTAACGGAGGGAGCTCCCGTTACTATTCCCAGCTTCTGCCAACCTAGCAGTTCGAAAGCATGTAAAAAAATGCAAGTAGAAAAATAGGGACCCCTTTGGTGGGAAAGTAACAACACTCCATGCACCTTAGGCCTATAGTCATGCCGGTCACGTGACCACGGAGACGTCTTCGGACAGCGCTGGCCCTTCAGTTTTGTAATGGAGATGAGTACCACCCCCCGAGAGCTGGAAATGACTAGCACATATGTGCGAGGAGAACCTTTACCTTTTAATATGGTCTATCCAGATGTGTGGCTCACATTGAGTGGGAGAGTTGTAGTCCAATTGTTAGATGACCTTAGCCTAGTGATGCTTCTTTATGACAATGCAGCAACCATTGGGATGGGCAACAACTAGCATGGCTACTTGACAGGGATTATGGGATCTGTCCTTCTAAAACATCTGGAGACCACCTGGTTTTTTACCCTGGATCAACAAGGTAATTCCGTGTAGGAGCCACAGTCTCCCAAAAGGTTTCCACCCAGCAAATGTTTATTTTAGGAAGAGAAAGGAGGTAGACCTTTGACACCTGGCCTTCCCTGCCCTTTCTCTAACCCAAACAGGTGTATGATGCAAGCGTTGGGGATGACCTGGCAACGAAGAAGAGGGCAGACTTTTAAACAACTAAAAACAAAAGCGAAAATTGTCCGATCGCCCAGCAATCACCGTTTTCTCTTTCTCCTCCTCTCTTTGTTTTGTCCCCCCCCTTCCCCTCCCGTTAAACAAGCAATTCCACCGTTCAAATCAATGTTGGCAGGGCAGCCAGGCTGCCACTAATCTTAGCATTAGGCGTCTCCAATCACAACCTGGCAGGTAATGGAGTTATTGAACTTCATAGTTCGGATTAGATCTTCTGCAAAGATCAATGTGTTTCTAAAATAGGATTGATAAACCCTGGATAGGGATGTGAAGCTCTGAAGCTGTGCAGGGCACTCTGGCATTCATCTCCAGGCTGCAGTGTCAAGCATGGAGAGAGGGCTGAAAGCCCCAGAGGGCAAAGGCTAAGAGACTTTCGAGAGCCTTTTCAGCAAAAGGGAATATTCCTGATGGCTTGAAAACCGAATCTTTTAAGCAGGGATTTGAGCTTGGGGCTTGTTTGTTTCAATCTTGGAGAGTTAGGATAGGTTGCCAGACTAGAAGAAAATGCGATGCCCACGAAACATGTCCTGGCCCATAGTATCACCAAGAATTGGACAGGGGATGGTGTAGACCAATGGTCGCCAACCGGTGGGCCAGGGACCACTGGTAGTCTGCAAGAAAATTTTGATGGTCTGCAGAGAAATGTCTCCCCCAAAACAATTAATCCAGGCTGCATGGGAACACAAGGCTATGCCACCCTCATGGCCTGCCCACCCACTGGCCTCCTCCTTTCAGCCGAGCGCAAACCTTACCCTGAGTAGAGCGACGTGAGCTAGAACTGGAAGGTAAGACCAAGGGCAGGGGAGGGAAATCTGCCCCGGGGTGGCTTGCTGATGTTGGTGGGAAAGTCAGTCCCATATTCCAGAGCTGCCGTAGTCACAGGACTGGCCCTTTGGTCATCCCGGAGCAGCTCCTCCAGTCCATGGCAGGCCGGTGCACCCAGGTGGAAGAGCAGCTGCTTCAAGATGACCAAAGGGCCACTCCTGTGACTATTGCAGCTCTGGAATATGGGACCGACTTTCCCACCAAGGTCAGTAAACCACCGTCAGTCAAATTATGAGTTTGGTGGTCCCTGAGGTCCAAAAGGTTGGCGACTCCTGGTGTAGACAGTTAACACCCACCCCTCTCCTAGAAGAATGAAATGTTTTGAGAAATATTTAAAAAGGCAGAATGTTATATTTCCCTAAAGGAGAAACGTGTTTCTAAAGACAGAAATGCAGAGCCCCTGAAACTCAGCTCCTTGACCCCCAGAAGATATTTGATACCCATTAAGAAAAACTGGGCCCTCCTATCTACAAGACAAAAGACCTTCAGCTTCAGAGTGATGGGATTAGCCCAGTGGTGGGATTCAAATAATTTTAACAACCGGTTCTCTGCTCTAATGATTTCTTCCAACAAGCAGTTGGCCAAACTGCTCAGAAAGTTAACAACCGCTTCTCCTGAACTAGTGCGAACCAGCTGAATCTCACCACTGGATTAGCCCTCACTCAAGATCCAAACCAGGACAAAACCATTAAGACACAATAGGAATTTCCAACAGAATACAAGCCTCTTCATTCCATCATCGCCCTCCAAGTTTCAACCAAACTTAACTCAGACAACTTCAGCTATGACCCCTGCTTAGCCTCATGGAAGTCTGACAGCAACCAATAGAATACACGTTCTTGCACAGGAACAGGAAGCTCAAGGGCAAAGCCCAAGAGAGGGTATAAATAACCCTCACTCTCCACTCCATGTGTTCAGCTACCCAGAATTACACGTGCTGGGTGGTTCTGCTTCACCATTAAACCATCTTTCCAATCAGCCTCCATGTTTGCAGTGTCTATCTTCCCACTTGGAACTAAACCAGATGGATATTCCTTCTAACAATGGTGAAGAAAGATGAAACACAATATATGATACAATAAATGCAATGATGATGATGATAAAGTTATCCACCCAGTTGTGTCCTACCATTGGCAATCCATTGGGTAGATGGACAGCTGTCCAAATTTGACACATAAATAAACCCAAAGGTATCCATTTTATCTCACGCAGAAATTATGTGTTTATCATCTTGCATTGGTATGCCACCATAGATGAAACTAGAAGGTGAGACCCATACACAGAAATACATTTGTCGCGTAACACATTTATCCACCCACCCTACGTTATAACATTACTTGCAAAATATCTTTGGGCTAATGGATCTGGCATGGTTGCGTTTAGGTGTCTGCATGGCCTATGAATTTGTTGCCCCCCCACCCCCTTCTCCAAACCCCCAGCTTGCAATCAATGCTTTTCTCCTGGTTTCCTTGCCCGCAGGAAAAAAAGAAACCCACAGCCCCTTTGCAACTCACAAAATGGATGGTTTTACAGCCGGTTACCCTTAAGTAATAGATACATTGGGCCCAGTGTAGCAGAAGAGACAGCTCATTCATTTATTTCTCTCTCTTTCTCTCTCTCTCTCTCTTTCCCCTCCGTCTTCTTAGGGCCAGATTATCCAGGTTAAATAAATGAAACAGACTGTTTTGCTCAACCATCACAAAGCCAACAGAGGAATGGACGAAGCCCGTTTTCTTTAATGCATAACATGAATGTTACAGTCGTTTTCCCCCACGGTAGGGTTACAGGTTAATGAAATCCTCATTTTTGCCTACTGGTTTTTTTTTTTGTTTTTTTTGTTTTTTTTCCCCCTGCAAAGTTCTGATAAGTAGCTAACCAACGAAGCTTGTAATTATAATCTTACAGAAACCGGCCCGATCTGTATATAAATCTCACCATCCAATTACAAGATGTAATAATTTTGCACTCAAGCTAGTAATGAGGTCTAATACTCGGGCACGTGATAATCCCCTCTGGATGCTGGCTTGATCAGATGTTGCCTTTGTAATTAGACTGGCAGAAAATCATTATTTCATGTTCAAATAGAAAATGAGGTTGGTGGGAAGTTAATTTCTCTACGCTCTGTGAAGCGTAGACAAGAATTTAATGATTTAATTACAGTTGTAAGCTTTTTGCATGAGACTTAAATGGAGCTGAGAAATTTCCCTCCTCCCACTCCCCCCTTTCTTCATCCTGACATATAAAAGAGACTCTAAGCATATCAAAATTCTCTGGACATGAGTTTCAAGCACTCACTTTGGATCCTCAAGAAAGGAGGGATAATGTGACAGTTTATCCCTCCTTCACAAACAAGGAAACCATGTGAAATAGAAGCTGGAAGAAGAAAGCCAAAGGAGGAAAAAAATAATAATAATGAATGCTAATTCACCAGAAATGAAAAAAAGATGAAGGATCAAGAAGAAATCTCTTCCCCCCCCCTCTTCCCTAGCTTTCAATATTTCAATAGAAATATTTTCCTTGACATTTTCTCTTCTCCTTCCTATATTTGAATGCAAACACATCTCGGGATTGTATGCCTCAATTTATAAGGCAACTGTAGAAAGGTGTTTTTTTTAATATTTGGAGGGTTTTCAGCATGCCGATGAGATGCTGCGTTTGGAAATATATCGATTTTAAAAGGTACAAAACCCAGTTTTTGGACACGAGCATTTCCAGATTGCAAAACTCACTTTTCTTTTTCAATTTAATTTTGTCCTATTAAAAAAAAAAAGTTAAAATACAAAACTCCATTTTTTAAAAAACAGGAACAAACAAACAAAAAACACAAAATAAACAAAACATTTTTTAAAAAACCCTAACTTTTCATACAAAAATAGACCAGTTAAGGAACTTAGCTTTTGCTGAAAAAATTGGGACTTAAAACTTCTGCCACCTCGAAGTAACAAACGGAGCAATTCCAAATTTTACCTTTTGCAAATTCTGCGAGTAAAAAAATAGATTTCGTATTTCTGGATCTCCCTGTTTTCCTTATCACTGGGAATGCAATGATATTGAGGATAGCAACAAAACTAATAAAAACATCACATTAAGCTTTCCAGAGCATCACATCTGATTTGTATATCAGTGATTGCACGATATGCTATCCATACGCTAAAGAAATAAAACCCGATTGAAAAAAAAAATCAACCTTGTTTTGAATTAGAACAATGGATATACAAATATAATAAGCAAACCAACAAGCAAGCAAGGAGGGATATTATTGGGCTTATTTCTGGCTTTTTGCACGAGCTGTTTACATAAACTGCATATTCGCCGTGAGTTCTCGTTTGATCAGAGAGGCATCAAGTAATGATTCTTAATTTTCTTTTTTTTCTTTTTGGGGAGGAATCCAATTGCCAGCATTATTGTCCCTCAGCTGTCTGAATTGTGCTTGCCCTTCGTTTTCTTATTCAGAGTTGGGAGATTTGTCATGTCATATCCTGTGACAGTCAGATAATCATATCTCACCCTGGATAAGATGCATGGATTTTAAAAATGTCAGTCAACGTGACGGATTTTTTTTTATTATTATTATTTAGCATTTTGACCCCCCCCCCCTCTGCTTCAGTACTTTTTCACCTGTCATTATGTGTATGTGTACACACACACACACACACACATATGTATGTATGTGTGTATGTGTATATGTGAATATTATATATATATGTATGTATGTATGTATGTATGTATGTATGTATGTATGTATATATATATATATCCCAAACATATTTTATACACACAGACATACATAGACACACACAGACATATGTGTTTGTATGTGTGTGTGTGTGTGTGTGTGTAATAAAAATATGAAGCCCCTCTAGTTGTTTAGCTCTTTGTGTGCCCATCATTGAGGGAATGAATACGTTGCTTCATTGGATGGTGAAAGGCCAAACCCTGGGTGACAATTGGATGGCCATTATTCAACATTTTCATCATGCATATTTAGAAGATGGTAATGAGGCTGTTGTGTTGTTGCATGGAAATGGCCAATTCCCCACAGTTTTGATGGGAAGGAAGTGAAACACATGAGATAGGGAAGGGTCCGTCTGAGGTTCCAGCTGATTTGTTTCCCTCTCTGTCCCCCCTCCCACACACACCAGGAAAGGTCTATTCTTTTGAAAAGGCTCCCAAGAAATCTGATAAAAAGTAATGGGAAAAAATCTCGCCATTATTCAAAACCTTATTGGCAGCCGTCACTGCTTAATGGCGAGCTGGCAAGACAGAATTTGTGGAATAATCCATTTCTGGTTTATGACTTACTACCTGGCAAGTTTTCAATTGCATTGGACACCTCTTGCAATTTCTCAGGAGCGATGGGCGCCGTTGGAGCGAGAAAAACTGCAAAAGGAGGGTGGCTACGGAAGAGAAACTAAGTCCGGGCTCTTGAACGTTGGGCGGAAACCTAATTTTGATTTCTGTTTTCAATTCTTCTTCCTGATTTGACTATGGAAAAGAAATGACCTTTGACATTGTTTCTCTAACCAAAGGAGGAGGACCTCCTGGTGATAGACTCAACTTTGGAATGGTCTTTATCTAGGAGAGGGTACTTGCAGGGGATGTTTCCTTCGTGGGACATTCAATTCTTCATGACCTGCAGTCTTCTTGTCTTCCCATATTTCCATTAAATCCTAAAGGGTTGAGTGATGGAGAAATGGATAACGGGCGGCCGAAAAACTTTTGCAAAAAATACAACATATTCTTGCCCAATAAAGGAGAATATTTGCAACGCAGGGTTGAACAGTGGGGTCCTTGGCGCTCTCTGAGCTTGGTTGTTTTCTTGCAGACATTTCATTAACCAAACTAGGTAACATCATCAGTGCTAGAAAGGAATGGGGTTTGTGGTGGTGAGGAGGAGGGGGAGGAAGACAACGATGACTAAGAAGTCTTTGGGGCTCTCTGAGCTTGGTTGTTTTCTTGCAGACATTTCATTACCTAAGTAGGTAACATCATCAGTGTTAGAAATGAGTGGGGTTTGTGGAGTGGAAGGAGGAAGGAGAGAGTCCTTGGTGCTCTCTGAGCTTGATTGCTTTCTTGTAGACATTTCATTACCCAACCAGGTAACATCATCAGTGCTAGTGATGTTCTAGCACTGCATCTAAAACCACTGATTTTGCATATGGAGATTCTCAATCATCCAGGTCATAGTTGTGTCCCGAAGATGCTTTTCTCAAAAGGCAACTGGACCTTCTTGGGTTTTTTTTCCCTACCTTTAGAAATGTTTCACTTCTCATCCAAGATCTGAAGAAGCTTCTTGGATGAGAAGCAAAACATTTTCAAAGGAAAACAAACAAACAAACAAAAAAAAACAAGGAAGTCCAGCTGCCTTTTGGAAAGAACCCCTTTAGGACATACCAGGGGGCATATATAAAAAGAGGAGAAGGTCAAAGAACACAAGGCAGACCCAGAAGAAGATGCAGAGACAACATCACACTATAAAACATCAATTAAAAATGGTTGAGGCCACCAGAAGAGCATTGTGTTTTAATTTCGGCTGTACACTGCCCCGAGTCCCTGCAGGGAGAGGGGCGGTATATAAAACTAATAAAGAAAGAAAGAAAGAAAGAAAGAAAGAAAGAAAGAAAGAAAGAAAGAAAGAAAGAAAGAAAGAAAGAAAGAAAGAAAGAAAGAAAGAAAGAACCAGAACTTTATATCTCTCTCCCGACATCCAAAGTAGCAAAAGAGGAAGTCAAGAAGAAGAGAAGATTTTTGGGACATTGGTTTTGTAGTTGTTTACACAGATTTCCCTTCTTTTTCAATAGCCTGCCTGGCTGCTACTACTTCCTCAACTGAAAACCTTCCCTTTATAATAGCTTCCCTTAGGTATGTGTTTTTCAAACTTGGCAACTTGAAGATGAGAGGATTTCAACTCCCAGAATTTCCCATCCTGCATGCTGCTCACCAGGGGTGGGATTCTACTGGTTCTGTCCATCTCTGTAGAACCGGTAGCTCTGAAGAGCAGCAGACAATGAGCATACATAGAACCGGTTCTATATCTGCTGCTGTTTTGGCCCGCCCGCCTGTCCGGGCTCTTACCTGACCTTCATTCCCTGCTTTTTCAACCACAGCTGCTTTGCACGACCACAGCAGTGGTTGAAAAAGCAGGAAAAAAGGGCTTTTCTAACTGCTGTGCACTTGCACGCAGAGCTGCTCAGCTGTCCGGGTAGCTCAGCAGGTTGTAAATTGCACTTGCGTGAGACACAGAGCAACAGAATCGGTTGTTATACCGGTCGGATCCCATCCCTGCTGCTCACCCATCTTAAAATTGCCAAGTTTTGGGAGAAACCACTGCTTTAGGAGATAATTAAGGTGCAAAAAGTCAAAAAGGTTGCTATCTGACCAGTAACAGATTATACCATGACAAGGAGGACTTCTCCAAGCATTAATCACCCAAATCTAGAATCCACTCTCTGTCCATGAACATTTTACATAAATGTTCCTCCCCCTTTGGGAAAACCAACCAACAAACCCACTTATTTCATCTCAAACCGATCTGTAAGTGAAAGAAAAACCCAACTATAATCCTCAGTTTATTAATGACTGTGAATTGTAAAATATGTAGGACGCCAATTTCTCTCGAGGTTCGAGGCAGCTGTTCTCAACCATCTTGGCCTTCTCTGGCATAGATTAATCTTCTATTTTTGTTTGAACCTTTGCCTTATCTCCATATTGAAATTCTGAAATTGTCCCAAAGTAATTTTTATGAGGATATCTTTGATTGAGCAAACTTGTTGCAAAGGAAGAAAAAAGAGTGAATGAACTAAAGAAAGGCAACTTCTGAGGTTTTAAAGTTGATTTCCACCCAACGAATCATTTCTGAAGGCTCTTTGTAATGTCTATCTTCTTTTTTTTTCTTTTTAACAATAATTTTGGTGGGATCAGGATCATGCCAGGAAGTCAACCCTGCAGCGTTATTATTATAAAACACAAAACAGCTGCCAGATAAGCAAAATGTGATGTCCTGCATATATATGTGATTGAAGAACTAGATATATGAATTTGGGATTATCCAGTTAAATTGATTTAACCCCTATTGAATTTCTGCATGTCCTTTGTGCAATTATTAAAGGCATACAATTTCTACTCATAAAAATATCCCCCTTCCAACCACATGACCAGCCTGGTTTTAATTTGATTGCTAATGTGAAATCTTCCAGGCCTTATGTGAACATAACAGTATGCTCCATGTCCCAGCAAGACTGGGATGGTACAAAGGATTTTAAACTTGATTTGTGAAATATTTGAGATGTCATAGCCCACTGCCTCGTAGATAGAAGGTTCTAGATTTAATTAGATCTGGCTGATAACCTCTTAGGGGAAGATAATATGATGCCTGTTTTCCATGTGGAAAAAAACAGAGGTGTTATTTAGCAGGTTCTGACCAGTTCTGGAGAACCAGTAGTGGAAATTTGGAGTACCAGCAAATCCCACCTCTGACTGGCCCCACCTCCATCTGTTCTCTGCCTCCTGAGTCCCAGCTGATCGGCTGGGTCCTCTTTGGTTGCTCTGCACAGGAGAACAGAGCTGGAAAGCAGGTTAGTGGGGTGGAGAGGGAATGGAGATTTTACAGTCCTTCTCCTGCCATGCCCACCAATCCATGCTCACAGAACTGGTAGTAAATTATTTTGAATCCCATCACTGGTGGAGAAGTGGACAAGACTGATGATTGAACTGTTCTTTTAACCCTGTTGTAGAGATACAACACAGGTGTGCTTTCCCAAAAGGCAACTAAAACTTCTTGGGTTTTTTTTCTTGAAAAGTTTCGCTTCTCATCCAAGAAGATTCTTCAGTTCAGTCATGGTTGTCTCAGAGATCCTTTTCCAAGAGGCAAATGTACTTTCTTGTTTTTTTTCCCACCCCTGAAAACATTTCAATTCTCAACCATTCTTCAGTTCTGCCATGATTATCCCAAGGTGCTTTTCAAAAAGGCAAATGGACTTTCTTTGTTTGCTTTTGAAAATGTTTGTCTTCTCATCCAAGGAGTATCTTCAGTTTCTGGACCTGGATAACCTGAATATTGTCCCAATGACCTGGATGGCTGAAGAATTTCTATGGACAGAGACAACCTCCTTTGTTGAGAGATAGGTAGTTTTGAACCACAAAGTTGGCTGCTAGTTTCCTCTGACTTCCAACACTGCACTCTTTTTCTCCTTTCAACATCTACTTTCTGAGATGACCACTTTTTAATCTGACATTGTAGTTAACTCGTCCCAGACAGCTGGAGAAGGAGAGGAGCTTCTGGAGAACTTCTGCCAAATGAAGTGATCAGTATTGGGGCAGATGGAAGAACAGCTTGGCTGGGTCAATGGTAGCTTTAGGGAAATAGAGTAGAGTTGGTTCTTAGATATTCGGGGTTCTGGTTGAACTATTATTGCTTAGTGGAACAATGTCTCCCTGCTGAATCAGTTCACAACAAGTTCACAAGACTCAACTTCTTGACATGTGAGACATGGTGGTGAACATTGACTGAGGCAGCTCTGGATTTGTAAATATGTTGATAAAGATAGATTATTGAACCTGTTGAATATACCTATATGAAATAGATTGTTTCATAGTTTCATCATGTATGATTTGAGGCGTGCCTTCTGCACCAGTTCAGTGCTGTTGGGAATACTGGTTGGGAAGGGATTGAATCTCAATTAAGTTACTCTGGAAGAAGCAAAGATGGAACTCTGCTCTTTCCTTCCTAGGCTGAAATAAATATCCTGACAGTTTGCTGTTTCTATAGAAGACTGATTAACTTCTTTTCCATCGCATGGTGTGAAATCTAGAATTTTTGACAATATGTTTGATGCCTTGTGTAAAATCCCATTTTAATCAGTGGTGACAGTTTGACATTCCTCCAGCTGTTTAGACACAGCAGAGAGTAAAATATCACAGTAGGCTATGGGTTGGCATGCTGGGGAGACATGTAAGCTTAAACATCCCCCCCCCGCCCCAACTCATTGGCTTACCATGGTTTTCAACAAATGTAGCAGTGGAAGGAGGCAGGAGAAGAATATTTTCATACCAGCTTGTACCATCTGTGAATCTGAGCCCGGTCTTGCTCAAAAAAGGGAAATCTCTTCTGTGAAACTGTATCCAGATGTGCCACTTAATATTATCATTATTTGCAGCCGGAGTGGATTTATATGATGTCCCTGCCCTCTCGCCAACCCCTTGTGGTTTCTCATGCAATAAATAAAAATTAAATCTCATGTTTAAAACGCTTGGAAGAAAATGGCATCCATTTAAGCACAGGCAGGATGAAAAAGGAGGGGAAAAAATAAGAACATGTAGGGAGGATGAGACAATTAGAAAGAAAGAAAGAAAGAGAGAATGTCTGTGTGTATGTGTGTGTGTGTGTGAGAAAGAGAGAGAGAAGAAGAAGAAGAAGAAGAAGAAGAAGAAGAAGAAGAAGAAGAAGAAGAAGAAGAGGAAGAGGAAGAGGAAGAGGAAGAAGAAGAAGAAGAAGAAGAAGAAGAAGAAGAGGAAGAAGAAGAAGAAGAAGAAGAAGAAGAAGAAGAAGAAGAAGAAGAAGAAGAAGAAGAGGAAGAGGAAGAGGAAGAGGAAGAGGAAGAAGAAGAGGAAGAAGAAGAATGGAGGAAAGGAAGGAAGGAGAGGAGGACATAAGAGAAAAGATTTTAATGTAAGTTCAAGACGTGGAGTGGAAGGAGATTAAATGACCTTGAATAGGATCCTGAAGTTAACGTAAGTAAAAAAACGGGATATGAAACCAGATGTTTGAGCATGAAGGATCCATATTTAGAACTGTGGCTACTTCTGTCTTGTCCATCTTCACTTGTTTTTTCCTGCCTCTGTCAATCAACATTCTGTTCCACCTGCCAGATTTCCAGTGGTAGCCAAAATTTCACGGACTCCCCATTTAACCGACTTGAAGCTGAAGCTGATCAAATCGCTGTTTGGATGTTTCCCATGGATGTTGAATCTGAACCAGTTATTATTGGGGCAGTTAAAGGGATGGGATCCACCCCCGCTTCCCATTTGATGAGATCTGAGATGATTCCTGTCATTTATGCACTGACCTCATTGCACAATTGATGTAATATCATCGCCATGGTATATTCTTGCACTTTAATAAGATCCAGTTTGGTCTAGTGGTTAAGATGCTGCCCTAGAAACCAGGAGACAGTGAATTCTAGTTCCTCCTCAGGTAGGAAAGCCAGTTGGTGACTTGGACCCATCACCAGGAAAGCTGTGAGTTCTAGTCCCGCCTGAGGCATGAAAGCCAATGGTGTGTCTTTGAGCCAATCACCAGGAGGCAGTGAGTTCTAGTCCTGTATGAGTCATGAAAGCCAACTGGGTGACTTTGGGCAAATTCCTCTCTCCCAGCCCAACCTACCTCACAGGGTTGTTGTAGCGGCAAAAATAGAAGAAAGGTATATTAGGTGTGCTCATTGCCTTGAGTTACCTATAAAGCAATAAAGGTTGGGGGAAAAAATCTAATTAATTCATCAATAATATCCAGGAATATTAAACACACCGTCTCTCCAAATGGCCCATCTCAATGCATTCCCCGTAGTTTGCTTAATTTGGGCCTAGCCTTCTGCATGCAGCCAGACACAACAGTGGGCTGCCAAGCATATCTGATGCTGGGGAACCCCGTTTATTTTGGTTGATTCAACCAAATTTAAACAATGATTAGATGATGGCGACATTGTGGACCTGCATGGAAGCAGGATCATTGGGAAGCCTGCTAAAGCCAGCTCAAAAGACCAACGGGTCCATTTAAAACAAGCTGGAATGCTGGGATTCTTTTATGTGAAGAGAAAATAACCGAGCAATTTTTTTTTCACGCAACACTTTGAAAATGCTCGGGAGGCCTTGCTAATAGATCTTCCCAGTGGACAGCATTAGCAAGTTGATTACAGTGGTCCTTGCGAGCCCCGAGAGGAGAGACGCTTCTCATCATAAAGTTTTGATTTCAACTGACTAACCCATGTAATTTACACTTAGAACCGGAGGAAAATTGAATCTTCTTTCTTTCTTTCTTTTTTCTTTTTAAACGACAGGCGGATTATTCACAATCCTATATAGAAGAATTTAGTAAAATTATTCCACATTGAAAAAAAAGATGAAATGAGACAGAAGGAAGAACTTTTGAGCCTGTTATAGAATGGAATAGAATAGAGAATAAAATAGAATAGAATAGAATAGGACAATTAACCAGTTGAAGAGCTTGCCTCCAGAAGTTGTGGGTGCTTCAACATTGCATATTTTAAAGAAGAGACTAGACCAGGGCTGTCAAACTCCTGGCTCATGGGCTGGGTACGTCATGCACTGGCCACACCTACATCCGGTTTAGCAAAGGAGAAAAAAGTCCTTATACGTCACAAGATGCTGCCGTTACAAGGTGAGTTTGACACCTCTGGAATAGACAAAGTACCTTCCAGCTTCTACTCTGTTCTGTTCTGTTCTGTTCAGATCAGTTCAGTTGAGTTCAATGAGTTCAAACCCAGTTTAAACTCAATTCAGACAATGAGGTTGAATCCTCATTGAGCCACTGAAAGAGCAGCAATACGGTAACCCTGAGGCTGGTAGAAGTTAACCTGCCCCCCACCCCCACCCCTCTGTTCCCTTGTCTGAGTGTGTTACAAAAAAACTTTGTCAAGGTTGTGGTTTTTAAACAGGTCATTGATTTCATCTTGCGGAGATGATCTATGTAGAATATATATAACTTTTTATGGCACATTATGGTAAATGAAAACAAACCGCATCCCAATGGGTTAGTTAAGAATTTCATTCTAATGAGGATGTACGGTGGCAATGCAAGGATAATAATTTATCCTGTTCCCTATTTGGCAGTGCTCACCGCCTAATGTGCTTGTTTGTCATCTCAGAGGCTGGAGTATGATAGCACCGATCAATACAACACAACCATTTTGGAACCTCCAGGGGTGGGATGTCACAGAAAGAGATGTTGGTGCATGAGCAAAGATTGAGGGGTTTCTGGGTATCTAACGTACATTGCAACAAGGCCCATGGGCTTGCATTGTCTAATAGCAATAGCACTTAGACTTATATACTGCTTTATAGTACTTTACAGCCCTCTCTATGCAGTTTACAGAGTCAGCCTCTTGCCTCTAACAATCTGGGTCCTCATTTTACCCACTTCGGAAGGATGGAAGGCTGGGTCAAACTTGAGCCTGGTGAGATTCAATCTGCCAAACTGCAAGCAGCCGGCAGTCAGCAGACTGCAAGCAGCCGGCAGACTGCAAGCAGTCAGCAAACTGCAAGCAGTCGGCAGTCAGCCTGCAGTACTGCACTGTAACCACTGCGCCACCATAGCTCTAAAGTGGTTATTATCACTCTAAAAGTACATGAAATCACCTTATGTCAACCTTTCCCCCAACTTTGTACCTTCCCAAAGTGTAAACTGACATCCCCAGAATTATTCAATCAGCAAGGCAAATGAAGAGAATTCTGGAAGAAGATGAAGATATTCAGTGGTGAGATTCAAACATTTTTGCTACCGATTCTGTGGGCATGGCTTGGTGGGCATGGCAGGGGAAGGATACTGTAAAATCTCTATTCCCTCCTCACTCCTGGGGCAAGGATATTGCAAAATCCCATTCCTTCCCATCCCATTAACTGCTTTCCAGCTTCGTTCTCCTAGGAAGGGAAACAAAAGAAGACCCAGCCGATCAGCTGGGACTCGGGAGGAAGAGAAGAGATGAAGGTGGGGCCAATCAGAGGTGGTATTTGCCAGTTCTCTGAACTACTCAAAATTTTCACTACTGGCTCTCCAGAGTTGGTCAGAACCTGCTCAATACCACCTCTGAAGATATTATCCATTCCGTTGAGTCTGACTCATGGCGATTCTGTGGGCCAGGTCTCTCCACATCTTCAGATGTTGCATTACATCTATGCTGTGGCTGGTGTCAGAGGGTTTAGGGGACTAGGGGCTAAAACATATGAAGAATGGTGGCAGGAACTGGGTATGTCTAGTCCGATGAAAAGAAGGACTAGACCAATATCTGAAGGGCTGCCACAGTGAAGAGGGAGTCAAGCTATTCTCCAAAACATCTGAAGGCAGAACGAAAGACAATGGATGGGAATTTATCAAGGAGAAATTCAACCTAGAAATAAGGAGAAATTTCCTGACAGTTGAAACAATTCATCAATAGAATGGCTTGTCTCCAGAAATTGTGGGTGCTTCAACACTGGAAGTTGGAGATTGGACAACCATTTACCTGTAAATCTTCTGCTTGTTCGACTAGAAGACCTCCAAGGTCCCTTCCAACCCTATTATTCTAGAAAGAAAAATATAGGACCTAGACATGTTTTCACCATCCCTGTGTGCGTGGATGGCAGGCTGAACAAATACGAATTTCCGGAAAGAACAGTTAATCAGTGGAACGGCTTGTCTCTAGAAATTGTGTGTGATCCAACATTTCAGGTTTTTAAGAAGAGATTTGTCTGAAGTGGTATAGGGTTTCCTGCTTGAGCAGGGGGTTGGACTAGAAGACCTCCAAGATCCCTTCCAACTCTTGTTATTCTGTAATCCATCTTCGATGGCTAACATGCTCAACATGATGGCAGCCTCTTTTCCTTTCACCGCTAACCCTTCCAATCATAACTGCTTTCTCCAGTGAATTCCCCCACATGACACGTCCAATGACATTGGACGTCCAATAATACTTCCATGACAGTGGAAGTTAGCAAAGGCTTAATTACCCACTTTCCTTCATCCTGGGCTTCTACCATACCTTCCCAGTCCCCTTGTTCTCCTGGATGTGTGTCATGCCCTATCGGACTCTGAGGGAGAGGAGGAACAGCCGACAGGGAGTGGAGGTGTGGCTCCGGAGGTTGTGGAGGAGTTTGGGGAAGGGCAGAGGCCAGGGGGCAGTCAGAGGAAGAACCAGGCCCATCCCCTCTTCATTCTAGGACATGCAGGGAGGAAAAGAGAGGGAAACAACTTGGCTTATGAGAGAGGAAGCAGCCATGATCCCCCTCATTGGTTGCAGCTGGGGAGAATAGTATATAAGAGAGACGGTTACAACACAGCATTGCCAGAAGCAAAGCATGTTTTATTTTGGGCTGAAGTCATCTTGGTTGGAGTCCTTCCAACAGACTGTGCCTTGTTATCTCCTTGAAGCTGGTAATTACTTATCCTGGTCCATTGTGGAATTTCCTTCATTGTAGTTTGTTTTGGTTTTTTATTTCACCTCTATCTTCTCATTAAGTTCGGACTGTATTGCTTTATTTTGAAGACTATTTTTGAATACGTTTTATCTCCAATGGAGAATTATTGAACAATGGGGCCGAGTTGGAGGCCTTAAAGGACATTTATTTACGTTTTGGATTTTGTTACGTCTATATTACACTCCGGGTCATCACAATGTGTTTCTTATTCTTCTGGAGAGCTTGGTGGTGATGGTGAAGACACCTGGCACTTTTGTCTCAGCCTAAGTAGCTTACTTTGTTCTACCAAAGGGGAGCATGCGTCCATCTGCAGCCAGACACGCCTGGTATGAAAACACCTGCCACCATCCCTGTGTGAACATTGGTGAATATCTCGATGACCAAGAGGGATGGATTCGGTGGGAAGGGAGGGAGGGAGGGAGGAGAGGAGAGGCTCCATAAATGCTTATAATTGCCACATTAAACTTCAGTTTATTATTATTATTATTATTATTTTTTCTCTGGGTGTAGGTACGCAGATGATATGAAACCCCGCTTGCATTTACATACAAATTGAAGAAATTTTTGGGCTCCCCCTTCCTCTCCTCTCCTTCCCTCCCAACTGCCCTCCCCCTTCCCGCTTATTATTAATCAGCCCGGTAACAGGAATTCAATGGCAATACTCCATCAGGTTCTTAAATACAGTTGGTGACATTTTTACCGTACATTAGCATGATAGGGCAAGCCGAATATAATGTAGCAATGATTGCTTTCCCATTGAAAGCGCAAACAGTTTCATTTTTCCTGTCATCTCAAATAAGTGTTAAAGAGGGCCCGGAGACTATTGTATACATTCCAAAATGCTCAGGATTTCTAAACATTGATGGCCACATTAAATAACCATTAGTGGCTCGGCTGAGATCACTGTTGCATCCCTCGTATTCAGAATTTATTCTTTGATTTAAAGTGAAAGCAATCAGGCCGCTGTTTTCATAAAGACTGCTGAGAGCCCACCCCATCGCTTCCATTTCCTCTCGGAAAAAAAAAAAACCGCACAAACAAAACAGCATTACTGGCTATAATTTTATGACCGTTAAGATAACTGCCGTTAACAAGACACTTAATTAAAATGTACAATAAATAAATAAAAAAAAAAAGGACCAGGGCCTTATCTCTTTTCCTGAACTCTCATCAGACTCTTCTCCAATGCTCAGCTCGGCTGTTTTGGGACTCATTTAAAGATAATTGCTACACACACAGAAACACACGCACACAACAAACAAACAAACACAACCTTTTGCTGGCAAAACTGCATTTTTTTTTCCTACCAAGATCTTAAATGACCAGATAGAGAAATTGTCAGTCAAATTTTTTTTTCCCAGTCTGATTTTTCCATTCAATATTTTTTTGTACTTTGTATCTCTGGAGAAGGATGGTGTTATAGTGAGGATATGCAGTAGTTTGTGTTGTGCAGTTGAAATTCACAATAGAAACTGGCCCATTTGGTAGTGTTGAATCTGTTTGTAATTCTACAACTCCTGGAACGTGTGGTTTTCCTGGGCTGAAATGCTCTCTTGTATATGCTTGGAAGTCTACAGAGCGATGTTAGAAAGTGTCTTAGAAGGTTGCAGATGTTAGTCCCGTGACCCTGGGATGCCGTAACCATCATAAATACATAAATGAATGGAATAGAATTCTTTATTGGCCATGTGTGATTGGACACACAAGGAATTTGTCTTTTGTGCAAATGCTCTCAGCGTACATAAAGAGAAAAAAAAATACATTCATCAAGAATGCTAAGATACAACCCTTAGTGATAGTCATAGGTTACTAAATAAGCAATCAAATCATACTAGGAAACAAATAAAACAATATAAATTGTAGAGATACAAGCAACAAGGTTATAGTCCTCAGTGGGAGGAGATAGGCAATAAGAAGGATGAGAAGAAGTATAGTGATATAGTCTTAGTAAATAGTTTGACAGTGTTGTGGGAATTAGTTATTTAGCAGAGTGATGGCATTCGGGGGGAAACTGTCTTTGTGTCTAGTTGTTCAGGTGTGCAATGCCCTATAGCAGTGGTCCCCAAATCTGGCAACTTTAAGGCTTGTGGACTTCAATTTCCAGAATTCACCATGCTGGCTGGAGAATTCTGGGAGTTGAAGTCCACAAGTCTTAAAGTTGCCATGTTTGGAGACCTCTGCCCTATGGTGTTGTTTTGATGGTAGACATTGAAAAAATTTATGTCCAGGATTTGAGGGGTTGGGGTCAAGACACCCAAATTTTGATGGTCACATGAAGCCATGAAGGTTGCAAGCATGTAGATTGCTCAAAACTTACCTTTTTCAGTGTGGTTGTAACCAGTGGTGGGATTCAACCAGTGTAACAACTGGTTCGGTGAGCATGCACTTTGCCAAATGATCACCGGAACTACCGGTTCTCTCAAACCAGTTCAAACTGGTAGAATCCCACCCATGATTGTAACTTTTAATGATTGCTTCATGAATTGTACGTTGAGGACTATCTGTATTACTGACATTTGGAGACTGCCTGGAGAAAGTTTTTATCGGGCCTCTAATATATTTTGATGTCATTCTGTAGTGATTTGTTTTCACTGCATTCCATTGCTAGATGTATGCACGAACAGGGGCTCTCTCTTTGAAGCAAGATACGTCTCTTTGTATTATCTGCCTGGAATGCAAAATTAGCTTTTAAAATCTGACTCCTGTGGCTGGCGGAGCCAAAGAGCGGAAGTCTTTGCATTTTTGGGGAGTCCTCGTCGTGCATATTGGTCAAAACTTTCGAAGCACACTAGATTAATTCCAGCTTGGCTCTTGAACAGATACGAAACTGTAGCACGCACCATAATTTGTGGGTCTCTTTCAGTGTCATGGCTGAGATCCATCCCTTGAGAGTCAAGATATGCTTTGAAGCATGTTGGCTAATGTGACCTTGACTCAGAAAACTTCTGCTGAAGGAAGGGTTGTAGTTGGGAAGTTGAGGGATGCATAGAATGTGTGAATTGTTCTGGGCGGTTTCTGATTGACATGACAGTGGTCTTCCAGTATCTGAGGGGCTGCCACAAAGAAGAGGGAGTCAAGCTTTTCTCCAAAGCACCTGAAGGCAGGACAAGAAGCAATGAGTGGAAATCAAATAAGAAGAGAAGCAACCTAGAACTAAGGAGAAATTTCCTGACAGTTAGAACAATTAACCAGTGGAACGACTTGCCTCCAGAAGTTGTGGGAGCTCCAACACTGGAAGGTTTTAAGAACAGATGGGATAACCATTTGCCTGACATGGTATAGGGTTTTCTGCCTAAGCAGGGGGATGGACTAGAAGACCTCCAAGGTTCCTTCCAATTCTGTTATTCTGTTTCTGTTTCTAAGGTTGTTGGGATGAAGCCTGTCCAAGAAACATCTTGATGTGACTTCTTTTTTAAAAGAAGGGAAAGTTGGCCATGGCAAGTTGTCTCATTCCTGCCCCAGCAGCAAGATCTGAAAACATCTAACATTTCTGAATAAGGCTGTCCTGTGATGGTGGAACCGTATTACCGTTCTTCAACTTGGAGGACACCAGAGCATGAATAACCATAGGCTGGCTATCTCGCTGTGTAGGAAAGGTTTTAGGCAATGTTATCAGCCTGAACAGATAACAGACATTTGGATATACTGAGGCTCAACAAAGGCATATCAGTGATCACCCCCTGCTCCTGCCCCACAACTGTATAGCTGATCCTTCAGGGTGACAGCAAAAACCCTTGCCTTGTCAGGACTGAGATTCAATTAGTCGCCTCTTCTGCCATCCGGCGCTATATCCAGGCATCATTTGAAACAGCCTGACACTCAGTCTTCTCCCTGCTCAGGACCCAGGAGTTTTTCTCTCCACTGAAGGCCCAGGTCTTCTTGGAAAATAACCCGAGGAGTTATTTTCCTCCTCTCTGTATTGAATTATCAGCCAGCAGCACAATTGCTTTCCTGGCTGAATTTAGAGATGGGGACAAAAGGGTTCCAACCAATCCTTTTTAGAACTTTACATTTGCATCTTCGGATAGCAGAGTTGCTTAGTAAGGTGGATACCTAGGACAATCAGATGTCCTACTTTGCAAAAAAAGAAGAAAACAATCTTTTGTTCAGAATGCATTCTTGATGTGAAGGTTTCTTTAGGTCAAACCTAGTTTAAAAATAACATATATTGGGGTGACATGATGGCAACGTTCCAATATTTAAGGGGTTGGTCAACAGAGAAGAGGGATCAACCTATTCTCCAAAGGACCTGAAGGCAGGACAAGAAGCAATGGATGGAAACTCATCAAGGAGACATCCAATCTAGAACTAAGGAGGACTTTCCTGACAGTGAGAAACAATTAATCAATAGAATGACTTATCTCCAGAAATTGTAGGTGCTCCAATACTGGAATTTTTTAAGAAGAGATTGGACAATCATTTTTTGCAACAGTATAGGGTTTCCTGCTTGACCAGGGGGTTGGACTAGAAGACCTCCAAGGTCCCTTCCAACCCTATTATTCTATGATCCATGAAAAGGAAAAATATAGGATCTAGACTTGTTTTCATCAACCCTGAGTGCATTGACAGCAGGCTGAACAACCACAGGTAGTCCTGGACTTACAAGCCCAGTTGGGACCAGATGTCCATCTCTCAGCAATGCTTTAAGTCTTTAAACAGCCATGCCTGTTTTGTATTATCTGCTTTTATGGCACTCGTCAAAAGAATTCAGATTTCACCATTGGTTTTGCTTGTTGGAAGCCAGTTAGGAAATTTGGGACCAGGTGATCCTGAGAAGCTACAGCACGCTGGTTGCCAAGGACCAAAATTTCAATTACATGACTGTGGAGATGCTGTGATGGTCATAACTGCGAGGATGGTTGTAACTTTTTTCAGTACTGTTATAACTTGAAAAGGTTCCTCAACAAATGGTTGTAAGCTGAGAATTACCAGTATGTGGGTTAACTAACTACAATCTTCTTCATGAGGCTGAGACTGATATTCCAACTGTATACAAGCTATTATTTCTTAATTTTCATCTGTGCTCATTTCTTTGGTTTCTCCTCCTCTTTCTCCTCCTTTCTTCTTTCTTCTTCTTTCTCCTCTTTCTCCTCCTCCTCTTTTCTTCTTCTTTCTCCTCCTCCTCCTTGCATACAATTGGATCATGTTCTAAGTCTCTTTTAATCTAGCTATATATAATATATATAGATATATATGATATAGCACTTATGATGTCACCTAGTTTGTGTAGAAAACAACCATCTGCAAGAAAACAACCAAGCTCAGAGAGCACCAAGGACCCCACAGATCAACCCAGAACTACAAATGTCTTCCTTTATTAATATAGCTATAATATAGCATCTGGCCCATAATTTTAACATAAAGCAAATAATCCCAAGTTCTACACTCTGCATGTCCAGTATAGAAGTGGCCTCGGACCCTCATAGTGCCATGAAAGGTGAAAAGATGGACTACTGATATGTTTCAGGGTTCTCAAATGAATGTCTTATTTTGGCTACCAAATAGGGTCTCTCCACACCAAACCACATGGCCTGGAGCATTATCTGATTAATGGGTGCAATTAAGAGATTAATGGTGCGATTTCAGACTAAAAATACAACTCTGATTAATCAGAGCTAGTCGTCTTCCACTGCTGAGATTCTATTGTTTTCTTTTTTTTCTTTTTCCCTTTCTGCCCTTCCTTCTAGATGCAACATTTGTACTTGAAGGGAACTCAACTGAAGAAGCTACTTGGATGAGAAATGAAATGTATTCAAGGAAAATCAAGAAAGTCCAGTTCCCTTTTGGAAAAAGTACTTTAGGGACAACCATGACCTGGATGACTGAGAATCTCCATAGACAATCCTCTCTGGTTGTGTCCTAGTTGTGGAATTCTTTCCCTTGGTGTGTTGTCCATTTTATTCATTTGTAACAATTATCATCCTGGTCTCATATGACTAATAGCATTAGAAAAAGACATTCACACCGATACTATTTTATCATGGTGGCCAGTTAGATTTATTTTGATATTGCAATCGATTGACTTCTATTTATAGTACGGGGCCCGGTCTGAGGACAATCACATAAAAAAGCTTGTTACCATACAGCTGTTATATTTACAGTCAGTAGTAATATTCCTTGATTGCTTTTTTTTTTTTAAAGTTTCATTATCTAATTGATCTGCAGTACATCACCTTGATGATGGTTATGGAACTGCAGTTCAAAAATATTGTGACTAAAGTTACTAATATACAAATATACATTGAGGCTTTGGTCCAGAACACAAAAAGAAAGTGCCTCTTTCTATATTGGATAATTGATAGAGTTGGCTCTGCAAAATATTGTGATGGTGTCTTTCTCCTTAAAAGACAGTGTGTCTTTTTAGAGGAGGAGGAGGAGGAGGAAGAGGAGGAGGGGAGGGGGGAGGGAGGGAGAGAGAGGGAGAGAGAGAAAGAGAGAGAGAGAGATGAGCAAAGAAACTTAATAGATGAGTTTTGGCCAAATAGATCAAACTTGATAACCTCTTGTTCCATCCATTTCCCCACCATTGAGTTGGGACTCATTGAGTCATTGAATTATATGACTCATTTAGTTACAGTGTTGGAAAGAAGCCTGAAGTGTCAACAAACGTCCCAACAAACACAATAGAAGAGAATCTTTCTGGATCAGAGTTAAACTTGAAATCTTTGGTGTTCTTGGAGCTTGGTTGTTTGCTTGCAGATATTTCATGACCCATCCAGGTAACATCATCAGTGCGACTGAGTATGGTGTTTACTCCAGTGGTGGGATTCAAATAATTTAACAACTGGTTCTCTGCCCTAATGATTTCTTCCAACATCCAGTGCATCAAACTGCTCAGAAACGTAACATCTGGTTCTCCCGAACTGGTGCAAACTGGCTTTCAATAGTGTGTAAACAAGATTCATTTCTATGTGTCTATTGATGGCTGATTTGTCTGCATACCAAAATAGCGATCACTAGATACAAAGCCATAGACACTTTGCAACAAATCTCAAGGCAATTATAGACCATCAGTGATATATGGACTTGCAATCGCTCCCTATTGTTTTATTTGGAAATGTTTGTCTGTTTCAGATGCAGATGTGATGGCAAGATTATCTGCTGACTTTGCAGCTAATCCTGAGTTTATGTTTCCCAGCACCTAGTAAAAAGGGCAAACCTACTGACATTGTGTGGGATTGAATTAAAACAGATCAGATTAGACCAGGGCTCTGCTTTTATTCAACAGCACATCATCGCTTTTAATCTACTGAGCAAGTACAAAGTAAGTGAGCTGGTAATCCTTGCATAATCTAGTTTAGGACGAGAAGATTAGGCATACCTGTCTAGAAATATCCCTTATTAGAAGCAAGTTGAGTAAAAATGGAAAATGCAGAGGGAGAGGGAAAAAAAGATTTTTTAGTTTCAGACCGAAAAATTAAATGTGGAATTTATTCGGGAGACTACATAATTGATATTATGCATGTTTTTGCTTAAATCAGGGATATTTTTTTCTCTACGGAGAAGACAGCGTCTTCTCTGTTACAAATTATACATGGCTTTTGACTGGAAGAACTAAATGCAACTGATAAGCTTGAGATCAAGGCAGTTCCTTCCATGCACTACAGATAGGGATATGTTCATATTCCCACATGCTCTGAAGCTTCTATAGGGTGTCAGATCTGAAACACAATTCAACCCTAAGAGAGAAGCCCAGAATTTTTTTAAATCATAAGACCACTGGGAGATACAAAGATATGACATACTGACTCACAACTATTCCACAGTAGCTTTTGATGCATAGATACCTAACTTCTAATGTAGAAGAGAGCTGAATGGGCAAAGGTTTTTTTTTTAAAAAAGATGACACACAAGTTAATATCAAGAGCCGGTTTGGTCTAGTGGTTAAGACACTAGTCTAGAACACAGGAGATTGTGAGTTCAAGTCTTGCCTTTCGCTATGAAAGGAGGCTGGATGACCTTGGGCCACTCCATTCTTTCTCAGTCCAACTCACCATACAGGGTTGTTGTGGTGGGGAAAATAGGTGGAGGAAAGTGTGTATTTATTTATTTTTTATTTATTTATTTGATTTGTCAATTGCTTACAAGATAATAGGTATAAGTATAAACATAGTTATGAACACATGAAATGGGTACATATAAGAAAAATAAAAGAAGCAATAGGATAGGGACGGTAGGCGCGTTGGTGCACTTATGCACGCCCCCTACAGACCTCTTAGGAAAGGAGTGAGGTCAATAGTAGACAGTCTAAGGTTAAAGATTTTGGGGTTTGGGGAAGAAACCACAGAGTCAGGTAGAGTATTCCAGACATTGATCACTCTGTTGCTGAAGTCGTATTTCCTGCAATCAAGTTTGGTGTGATTAACCTTGAGTTTGTATCTATTGTTTGCTCTTGTGTTGTTATGGTTGAAGCTGAAGTATTCATTGACAGGTAAGTATGCAATGTATGATTTTATATACTATACTTAGATTGGACTGAAGACGGCCTAATTCAAGGTTTTCTAAGTCTAGAATTTCAAGTCTGGTGGCATAAAGTATTCTACAACAAGTTAGTGGAGAACTCTTCTTGTGAAATATTTCTGGACTTTCTCAACTGTGTTAATATCAGATATGTAATGTCAGACTGATGAGCTGTATTCGAGTATTGGTCTAGCAAATGTTTTGTATGCTCTAGTTAGTCGGGTGATATTACCAGAGAAAAAGCTATGTAGGATTAGGTTAACAACTATTAAAGCCTTTTTGGCTACGTAGTTACAGTGGGCTCTAGCACTTAGATCATTAGAGATGAGTATTCCATGGTCCTTTACAGAGCTTGGATGATCAACAAGGTCTTGACTATCCAGCTAGATAAGTTAGATAAGTTTGTCACCTTGGGTTGTTTGTAAAAATAATAAAGGTGGGATGCAAATAAAATCTAAAATAAAATAAATAAAATATACTGCACATTTCCTTTTGACCATAGTTGCAAGTATTTAGTAGGTTTTGGATGATGAGAATGAATAATATTTTAGTCTGACATTGTCTTCCAAGTAGCTTCCAAGTCCTATGTTTCCCTCAGGGAGTTAATCATACTTCCAAACCAACCAACCAACCAACCAACCAATATTGGTTGAATGTCAAATGAATGAGTTCAATCAAAGACCCAACCCTGGCCTTATTTGCCATTCAAGTAGGAGAAATTTAAATGTAAGTATGATGTGAACAATAATCAGATGTGTCAGTCTGTTAAGTGGAAGGATTTTATTGCCTTTATTAATGTTCTGTATTAGAACATTCAAGCTGTAACAGGGCTACCTTTAATTACAAACAACTCTTTAGCTGTCATATATTAACCTCACCAGTTTTAAGAGGGTGGAGTGTAATTTATTAAGCATTATTTAGCTGGTATACAAACTGGCTTTAGGGTGGAGTCCTAATAAGAACCTTTATGAAGACTCCAGATGCCTGCGGTGATAAAGGTGAAATACATTGGAGGAAATTTCTATGGTTGATTTGTGGATGGGAAAGAGACTTGGCATTCCTGATTGACCTGCTAAAAACAATGCACTGAATTAAGTGAAGAACAAGAAATGGACGGAGAAATAGGGAAGGGACTGCATGGAAACATTGTTACCTGCATATACTTTCTGTGTGACCCATGAAGGCCACATTAATCACTGTCTGGATTTCTGCAGGAATTCAGACAGAGGTTCTGAAGTATTAAGGAGGGGTGAAGGCGTGATGGCTCAGCCATTAAAGATGTTGAGTACATCAGCTGAGAGCTGACAGCCTGGGTTTGAGACTGGAGTGCCACATGACAGGGTGAGCTCCTGGAACTTGCTTCAGCTCCTGCCCACCTAGCAGTTAAAAAGCATACAAATGCAAGTAGATAAATAAGTACCACTTCAGTGGGAAGATAACAGAATTCTGTGAGCCTTCGTGTATAGGCATGCTGGCCATATGACCACA
The DNA here is from genome assembly GCA_023653725.1 of Bungarus multicinctus. Taxonomy (NCBI): domain Eukaryota; kingdom Metazoa; phylum Chordata; class Lepidosauria; order Squamata; family Elapidae; genus Bungarus; species Bungarus multicinctus. The sequence goes on along the minus strand of CM042839.1, from coordinate 4,733,693 downwards.
GAAGTGTCTTCAGACAATGCTGACCCCCTTCAGCCAAGAAACAGAGATGACCACCATATCCTAAAGTCGGACACAATCAATCAATCAGAATAGAGCCGGAACGGGCTTTGGAGGTCTTCTAGTCCAATCCCTTGCTCAAAGAAAGAAAGAAAAGAGGGAGGAAGAAAAGGAGATGAGGGGAAGGTAAGAAGGGCGGGAGATAGTGAAAAAGGAAGGAAGGAAGGAAGGAAGGAAGGAAGGAAGGAAGGAAGGAGGAAGGAAGGAAAGGAGATGAGAGGAAGGAAAGAAAGGAGGGAGGGAGGAAACAAAATGAGAGGAAGATAATGCGGGAGGGAGGGAATGAAGAAGGAAGGAAGGAAGGAAGGAAGGGAGGGAGGGAGGGAGGAAGGGAGGAAGGAAGGAAGAAAGGAAGGGAGGAAGGGAGGGAGGAAGGGAGGGAGGAAGGAAGGAAGGAAGGAAGAAGGAAGGAAGGAAGGGAGGGAGGGAGGGAGGAAGGAAGGAAGGAAAGAAGGAAGGGAGGAAGGAAGGAAGGAAGGGAGGGAGGAAGGGAGGAAGGAAGGAAGAAGGAAGGGAGGGAGGGAGGGAGGAAGGAAGGAAGGAAAGAAGGAAGGGAGGGAGGAAGGAAGGAAGGAAGGGAGGAAGGAAGGAAGGAAGGGAGGGAGGGAGGGAGGGAGGGAGGGAGGAAGGAAGGGAGGGAGGGAGGGAGGAAGGGAGGGAGGAAGGAAGGAAGGAAGGAAGGGAGGGAGGGAGGGAGGGAGGAAGGAAGGAAGGAAGGAAGGAAGGAAGGAAGGAAGGGAGAAAGGAAGGAAGGAAAGAAGGAAGGGAGGAAGGAAGGAAGGAAGGAAGGAAGGAAGGAAGGAAGGAAGAAAGAAAGGATGGATTTATTTCCTAGCAATAAAAGGAAACATCAATGATTGAGGACCATACAGATTCCATGCAAACATTTGAAACCTCTTGGAATGGAAAAGCTGGGCTGAGTCTCATAAAATCCACTCCCTTTCTAAACTGTCAGATTTCAACATTTCCCCACCTGACTCCTTTTCCCATGTCAAAAACCTAAGAAATGCATTTTATGCTCTATTTCAACATATTCGGATGTTGTTGGCTTTTGTACTCTCCCTTTATTTCTTTTCCATGTATTTTGTGCCAAGAAACACAAGCCGTGGCATTATGAAACCACAAAGAAGCATTTGCTCATACAAATTACTCATTTGAAGAATTTATCAATTAAACGAGAACAACATGCAACCGCTTCGGAGAGAACGAGAAAGAGAAAGAAAAAAAGAAAGACCATTTCCCATAGCTAACGCTTCATACCAACATGGAGATTTTCAAATCTGGTGGAAAATACATTTGCAGATGAAAAATGCGAAGCGCACCTTGATAGAACTTGGGTGCATCTTGGTTTTTAAAGGAAAAGCACCCAAGGCGTGGTGAACCCAGGGAGGGTGTGTTGTCTGTATTTGCTTAGTAAATTTGTTGAAGATGCCAAGGGATAACTAATCCGAACGCTGAAATATAATTCCACGTAGTATCTGCAAAGCGATAAATATTTGCAATGTTACACCAGGCCACACCTGAGAGTATACAGGCTGGAAAAATAAGCACAAGAGCCAAGTAGCAAATTTGTATTTTTAATTGAAAGCTGTTGGAACACGTCCTACATTTGCCAACAATTGTGCGATGTTATCTGACATGTTCTTCTGATGGGTTTTCCATTGCTTTCTTCTTGGTTGGCGATCAGGGCGTTTCATCTATAGTTTAAACTGTGTTACTGGTTTTGTTTCACAATTTAATGGTTTCTACCTCATTGCAAGGACAAGCCTCTGCTCTAGCTTTTGGGGTTTGAAGTCAACAATGGGGTCATGAAATTAGCTTTCTAGGAGGTTTCGTGGTTCGGAACTTCTGAAAAGCCACTTTCTAAGAAGTTTCATGGTTTGTATGGATCCAATTTTGGGGGTGGAATTTCTTTCAATAGAGGAATTTCATCTTTGAGGAGGAGAGATGAAGACGTTGATGGCATCAGGGTGAGATCTTGGATGCCTGGGGGGGACAACTAATGAAAAGTCCGTTATGACATTGCAATGCAAAGTCTACATCTTTTTAGACTTGTATCTGGACGTCAAACCAATTTTGAGATAGATGGAGTTTGTCTCATGATATCACAACCCATTTTTTGGTCATATCTATGTCCCTGTAGTTTTCACCAGATACTTTTGAATGAGATCTACAAGTGATTTCATTTAAATTATGGCTGTCCAAACTTTGGGCTTGCCTGGGGCGCATTGAATCAAGAGGAATGGTCTTGGGCTGCATATAAAATATATAATTAATGTACTGTATATCAATCACATAATATTAAAAGTTTACAGTCTTGCGGGATCATATTACTAGCTGCCCAGGGCTTGTGGACTACAGATTAAACACTCTTGATTTAAATTAAATTTGATGAATGTGTACAAGTCTATCAAGCTCAGCTCTTGGTGATTTCCTGAACAAATGGTGTCACTTTCCCCTTTTCAATAATATTGAAGGAATTCATCTTGCCTTCTTTCCAAGATTCTGTGTTATTTCCATCTAGCTTACTACCTTACATTGAGAAGTGATAGGAATATGGGTGAAGGGAGAATTCTGGAAGAAGAAACATGGTTTCTGAGGAACAAGTCCAGAATTTTACAGAGCCTATTATAACTTTTTCCATTTTGTATGATTTATTCCAGGAAAGGATCCACATCCAGCTGTTAATCAGGGGTGAATTTTTTGAGGTTCTGCAGGAAGGTGTTAATTGACATTAAGAACTCAAGTCAGGAAATGCTTGGAAGTTAGCAGTCTGTTGAAACAATGCTCACCGACCCATGTTAAATGAGTCCTTTATCAAATGCCTTTGAATTGGATTTTAATTCTAAAAGAGAGGTAGGCTATTTGCAACCGTAAACGTTTACACCTAACTGTCTAAAAAGAAAGAAAGATGGAGGTGTTACCCAATAAAAAAAGATTAATAGTTGTGTTCCCCTCCCTTCCTTCCTTCTTTCCTTCCATCCTCCCTCCCTCCCTCCCTCTTTCTCTCTCTCTCTCTCTCTCTCACATTCTTTAAAAAAAAAAAAACCTTTGGAATGATCTGACTTTATTAAACTCTGTTATAGACTTAATAGCCTGCCTTCTGGGATTGCTGTTCTGAGCCAAAGGAGCAGGATAATGGAAACTGTAAATTAAAAATAAATTTCAGCTTTTGGCCTTTTCCATTGAAACCTATTAGCAGAGTCGAAGATAGAGCAAAAATAATCAGCAGTAAATGAGGCCTGGGTTAGTTCAGGTTTTTTTTTAAATGAAGAAGAGATTTCATATTAAGGGAACTTCTATTTCTGTGCCAGTCTTGGAATGTACACGTACATATATTCACACAACTGTTAGAGCTATTTCTACAAAACCAGTGTTCTCTGGAGGCCTAAAACAGGTTTAGTGGCTGAAAATATGGGAGGGGCGGGAAATACCTTGGATTTCATATTTATTTGAAACGGAGATTCTGTCTCTAACTTTAAGATTGTTTCCATCCATAACATCATTGGGTGGTGACAACACTGAGGAGTTCCAATGTCCCGTTGAGTACCTAGGTAAATTGTGATAGCATCATAAATTGTGAAATGTGCCCATTGACCACAAAATATTGGATAGCTCAACATTTTATCCTTATTTCATAGGCTGAAGTGAACAGAAGCTTCCTTAGCTACAACTACATTGATGCATCTGAAGAACATCAACCTTTCTGCAGAAGAGAAGCCCTACAGGACCCAATTCTCTGTCCCCATCTTTCTTTTGTTCCAAGGCAACAATTTTCCTTAAGATAAAAGATGATTTTCGTTGATATCACCAGCAGAGGCAGACAATCTCCTGCCTTCCTTTATTCTTTGTCTTGTCTGAAGATGTCCAGTCAGTTGTAGAGTTTGTATGCTGGACCAACAGAGTTTTTCCCTTGGATGTGACATAGAAATTGTAGCTCTCCAGGGAGAGTAAGATATGATGGTAAAGATGGTGCATGGTTATGAAATCAAGGTAAATGACCCATTTGGATTTAGGAAATGCAATTTTCTAGGAAACATCCTAGTTAAGTTCTTATTACGTTCCAAACCTACTTCCAAATATACAGCGTTATTGTGAAGATTCAAAGATTCATTTTAGAGGGAAGAACCTAGATAGAATTTTCATTTTGCTTCTCAAATCCAGTATCTTCTGAAGCAACACACACTCTTTGGTTGTGTATCTGAGCATCTCCTCTACAGAAATTAAGGCATGCAGGTGTGAGCCGATCCTAAGCAATACAGTTGCTTTGTGCTTTGCATTGAGCATTTGATTGGACATGTCACTCATTCTTGGTTTCATTCAGTGTGTTCTCACCTGTAAAATGTAAGTTGTCATGTCTTTGCTTTTTAAGAGCACAACTCCGTTATCTGGGTTCTTTTGTCAATTGGCCCAATGTGACAATTACAGCTTTTTCAAAGATGAAGCTTTCTAATCCTATTATTCATTCATCAACTTGCAAACGATAGCAGGAACTTGCCAAGAAAACTGCAGGAGCTGCTTTCTTTTCATCCATATGAAACCAGGATTAATTTAGGCACAATAGGTGTGTAATTTTAAGGTTTTGTGGAGCTGAAATCCAATCATATACTTGACTGTTAGATTACAAAAAAAAAACACCACCCAGGAGAGGAGGATGCAATGGAAGCTAACTCTGCCTCACACAGTTTAATCCAGTGTTAGAAACAATTCCGCCTCACGCAGTTTGATGCTATCTTTCTTCACATCAAAAATGTCCAATGATGTAACGTGTCACTTCTAGGCAATGTTTTGTCAGAACGGAGCAATGACTGATAATTCCTACAATCTACTGGGAAGATGCCCTTTAAACAGGACCGAAACCTTCAAAATTCACATCAGATTTCTGGTCGGGCAAAATTGAGTGGCAGCCTTTGTTTTATTCCAACAGACAATTATTTCGCTTCACCCAGCAAATACACAGTGAGCTATATTTATTGAATATATGGATGCTTAACTTCCCTTTCAAGAAGTTTTATCTATTTCCCCCCCCCCCCAGTAGCTTAGACTAAAGCTGCAAATAAAAAGGAAAGCATCAGTTGGTGCTGAAAAAGGGAATGTCTTCAAGATGAACTCATGGATAAATCTGTGTAGTTTTCGTGACAAGAGTAAGGAAGTGGTTTGTCTTTCGCTTCTTACAATATTTCTTTTTCAACTTGTCTACCTAGGCTAGAGCATTGGTGCTCTCCCATCCAAATATTAATCAGGCCTGACCCTGCTTAGCTTAATAATTATTATGTGAAGAGGGTTCGCTAGGTTCTCCTCAACTCATTTTCCTCCTGGACGCCAAGGAAACAGAATGAAGTTTCAAATGGAACTGTAGAAAGAATGAACTCTGTCAACCCATATTGGGTGTCTTCGAATTGATTTGGAGGTTGATTTCCATGCAGGCATGCACACTTCTTTTGAATGAATACTATGAATTGAATCGATTCAAATGTCTGAACAGAATAACCTTGAGGATTTGAAACACATCTAGAATGCTTTGCGCATTCCTCAATTGTACTTCTTCATAGTTTGGAAATGATTGGAAGTTCTGCAATTGGTTCTGATCCTCTGATTTAATATCAGAAGAGGGGGTTAACCTATTCTCCAAAGCATTCCTACCTACCTACCAACCTCCCTCTCAACCACCCCTGTCTACAGTATCAATCAATCAATCAATCAATCTATCTATCTATCTATCTATCTATCTATCTATCTATCTATCTATCTATCTATCTATCTATCCATCCATCCATCCATCCATCCATCCATCCATCCATCCATCCATCCATCCACCCACCCCACCCACCCACCCACCCACCCATCCATCTATCATCTATCTATCTATCTATCTATCTATCTATCTATCTATCTATCTATCTATCTATCTATCTATCTATCTATCTATCTATCTATCTATCAACCTACCTACCTACCTACCTACCTACCTACCTATCATCTCCAAATATCTCTCCCCTAAAGTTTCTAAGTTTTTTTTTTTTGCTCCTTCATTCCCTACACCGAATGCCCCATTAAGGGACAAGTATGTCATTTTAAGATACCCTGATTAATGAAGCATTTTATGAGGCTAATACATTTAAATTTTTAAACTCCTCGAGCGAGGTTCTGTAATTATCCATTCATTTAGATTTTCTTTTCTCTCTCTCTCTTTCTTTCTTTCTTTTTAGAGGTGATAACTAATCACAAGCGATCAGAATCACACGGAGAGATAGGATTTACGATTTATTTTTAGGTTCCTCACCAATATTTTGTGCAAATGGAAGCAACCCTGTTGCATAAGTCAAAGATCTGAGAAAGGATATCATAAAATGTTGGTTAAAACAAAAAATCTGCAATGCCCAGGGCTTTGTCTGACAGTGTAAGGAAAGCCCTAATCTTTTGCGGTGAACAGGACTTTGCCCATGTAGTAATAAATATAATAAATATTGTATTAGTGATGATGATCATCACTAATATTATTATGACCTCAATTAAGTGCTTTCTCCTTCTCCCATTTCTGCAGACACATTAGCAACTAAAGACAGTCGTTTTGCCGGCCACGCTTTCTTGGATGCTTGGCTTTCCATTAAAATCAAATTGATCAAACCTATTTCCCATTTTCTCGGTGAGTGGATAACTCTAATGGGTCACCTCTCAGCAGGAGAGTGGGGAGCTCCCTCGTTAAAGCTATTAACACCTTTTGTTGTCAGGCTCCTGTTTTCTTTCCTTCTTTTAAAAAAAACTTGGAGAATTTGAAACCTTCCTATCTGTTTGGGATTGGGGAAAGCTGTGACTTTTGGGGGGTGTCTTTTAATTACTTGCCCTGTATCTGCTCTGCTAGGAACCAGTCAGATTGTTGACACTTAAATACGTCTTTTATTTAAGGATGAAAAGCAGAGAACAGCTTAATTAAAGCTGATTTGGACCAAGGTAGTTCTATGGTTTTGATCATGTAGTGTTGAAATGAAATTCGCTCTGTAGTTTCTCCCATCATTTTCGTGGGGGATATTTCTTGGGGGAAATACTGCACAGGAAAAGCCAGCAGAATGGACATCTCCTGTGACAGTGAGAACTTTCTACAGCTGCTTGAACTCAGCTAGTTGGCAACACTTGGTTGATCTCAAGAAGCTAAATAGGTCAACTCTGGTTTAACTCTGGATGGAGACTCCAAGGAGAGGGAGACTACAAGAGTTGCAGGCCAGAAAGATCAAAGAAGGCTGGAAAAATGCAAAAAGAGTGTATCTTTGTTGATGCCAAGAAAAAAAATAATAATAGAATAACAGGGTTGGAAGTCTTCTAGTCCAATCCCCTGCTCAAGCAGGAAACCCTAGTTTACTGCAAATTAATGGTTGTCCAAGCTCTTCTTAAAAACTTCCTTAATGTTGGAGAACCCACTTTCTGGAGGAAAGTCCTTCTACTGATTAATTGTTCTTGCTCTCAGGGAATTTCTCCGCAGTTCTAGTTCGCTTCTCTCCTTGATTAGTTTCCATCCAGTGCTTCTTGTCCTGCCTTCAGGTGCTTTGGGGAATAGCTTGACCCCCTCTTCTTCATCTCAACCCCTGAGACATTGGAAGACTGCTAACATGTCTCCCCTAGTCCTTCTTTTCATCAGACTAGACATACCCAGTTCCAGCAACTGTTCTTTATATGTTTTAGCCTGCAGTCCCCTAAAAATAAAGACATCCCCAAGAAGTCACCAGGAACTGAACTGGATTCGGAGAGCAACTTCGTTTTGTTTCTGATCAATAAAATAAGAAAGAAATGCTGAACTTGCTTCCTTGGGGAAACATTTGCAGCCAGCCAGTTGATAGAACCAATGATTTGTTTTGTTTTCCTCACAGGGTTCTGCATTATCTCTAGCAGAGATAATCGGAGCTTTGCTTTAAACAAGCAAGAAATGTCTCTTTTTAGCTTCCTCGCATGACGGGCGACCACAGAAGGGGTTGGAGGCAGCTCATTCATCTTATTTTCTAAAATGAAGATCTTCCCACTTGGAGCCCTTGCAGGGAAACACTTTAGAAGCCCACCTACCACCTAAGACATCTTCCTTGGCAGAGGTTAATTTGTTTTTCTTAAGGCATTTAAGGGAGGGGTATCCATACCTCACTAAACAGCAAAAAGACTCTCACTTAGCACCACTTTGCTATCGATGGAGGTGGCATTTCAACCACCATCATCTTAACACAGTCTGTCATTCATATGCTGTCTGGAGACTAAAATCAATAAAGAGTGAGAATGGACTTCCACAGCTGGTAGAAGAGGGAGAATAATAATAAAAAATAAAGCTAGAGATGGCTAGAAGGAGACTTTTATTTTCCTTCCTTCCTTCCTTCCTTCCTTCCTTCCTTTCTTCCTTCCTTCCTTCCTTCCTTCCTTTCTTTCTTTCTTTCTTTCTTTCTTTCTTTCTTTCTTTCTTTCTTTCTTTCTTTCTTTCTTTCTTTCTTTCTTTCTTTCTTTCTTTCTTTCTTTCTTTCTTTCTTTCTTTCTTGCTGCTTCATTAAAACCCATGCACAGGCATGCACATACAGACACCTATTAATTATTGCTAAATATTCTAGAAAATGGTGCAATTTCATTCTTTTGAAAGATAGATGTTTAATTGGTTAGCAATAGCAACAGCACTTATGTACCGCTTCACAGTGCTTCACAGCCCTCTCTAAGTGATTTACAGAAATATCCTCTTGCCCACAACAATCTGGGTCTTCATTTTACTGACCTTGGAAGGATGGAAGGCTGAGTCAACCTTGAGCTGGTCAGGATTGAACTTCTGAACTGCTGGCAATCGGCAGTCAGCAGAATTAGCCTGCAGTACTGCATTCTAACCACTGCGCCACCATGGTTCTTAATACAAATTTTATAAGAATAGCCTGCCTTACTGAGCAGAGGACCATTGTGTTCTTTCTGATGCCGTATCTGATGTCTTCCAGAAGACATTGGAAAGACTTGGCCTCCATGATCATGACATGTCTTGCTTAATTCAAAGCAGTTTGTTGCATCCAATGGTTGTGCTGAATAATGGGGTGGTTGACTTTATGTTTTAGGAATTTCTCAATTGTCTTATGTTTTGACATCTTGGAGAATTTGCAGGAGTGCAAAGGAAGAGTATGAGTAAGATAGATAACAATAACATTGTGTGAGCCAATTGAAGTTTGGTTTGGGTGACAGGATCTGGAAAACTGCAACAATAAGGTTAAAAAAAGAAACAGAAAGTTGCCCAGCTCTCTGTTGACCTTGTAATGATAGAACAATGTTAATTTTTGTGGCAATCGCTCTCTTAACATGCCAGAAGGTTCAGAGTTCACTCCTGCAAGGTTGAAAAAAAAGTCCCAGTTGATCTAATAGAGATTGTGCATAATGAGCTAAATAGACTCATGTATGTTTGGGTTCTCTGTTTTGACGCAAGACCAACCATCATTCCATTGGGTCATCAACGGCGGCTGAATGAGAATGCTCAAATTCGCATCTGAGCTGCCAAGGTCAGGAGTCCAGTTCCAGTGGTCAGCTTAACGCCATTTCATTTAGCTAACCAACATCTTTCAACAATACTGCAAATTGGGCCGAGGTTCCATTATACGGGATGGAACGAAGTGGGAAGTGTGTGTGAGAGAGACTTTTCACTATGCTAGAAGGAATCCTCCACCTTCAAGGATATTCCCCCTCCAGTATTTTGTTTATTTTTGTTTATTTATTTATCCAACAAATCTGACAGATTCAAAGAAAGTAAGAAAATCAAAATGTGAGAGGGACCTCTTAAATATGGGATGAGGTCCACAGAATTTAAGGTACCATTATAGCTGTGAAAGTTATAGGGGGCAGTTCCTTGTTTAGTCCATCTCGGAAGTGATAGACCAGACGTTGACAATTCTGCTACAAAAATCTAATTTTTTACAATCGAGTTTAGAGCAGTTTCAGTGAAGGAAAACCGAACTCCCTCCTCAATGCATGAAGAACATCAAACATGGGTATTTTTCTTCCTTCAGAGGGGAACAAAATTTATTCCCAAGGGCCTTCAAGGCCTTACACACCCATGGATCTTGTGGGTCAGTGTGCTTTCTGGGACAGCGCCTTGCCTAGCTCGAAAAAGAAGAGAAGAAAGAGCCATTGTCACAAAATAACACACGCCTAAAATACAGCTGGGACAAAGCCATTAGGGAAAGCAGTCAAGCAGCCGGCCACATCTGTGATTAAATACTCCATCTTCCGAGCTCCCCACTGCTGTATTTACTGCTCCTTAATGTGGCATTGTTTACTCACAATTAAACTCTTTACCATTAATTTAACTTTCAGATGTTGAATTGGTCACACGGATTCAAATCCCAGAGCTCGGACAGATGTGTTCTATACACTTGTTTAAACACAGCTCTCATTAGGAAGTAATACATGTACTGCAAGCTGATTACACCACTAAGGCAGGGTGCTTTATCATGGATGGGGGGGGGGGGGCAGTTGTCCTCTCCGGAGGCCCCACAAATTTGTCAGCTGCTCCTGCCGCTGCTGCTGTGACTTTCCTGCCTGCTCACACAATGAGCAACACGAAAGAATCCAGGTTTGCCTTTTTGGCAACAATAGGAATTAGGTTGCTTCAGCCCGCCAGCCTGCCAGTCTGGCCCCCCTCTCCTCCTCCCCCAAGAAAGCTGTAGAGCTGCTAGGATAAGGAGACATTAATTGTTGTTGGTCTACATTTCACAGCCCAGATAACAAATGTTTGCAACCAAAGCACTGTTGCAAAGAGATAAACAAGCCTCCCTCCTCCTTTTCAAGCCGATATAATTAAGCACAGCCTGCCAATGGAATCGAGATTGGCCTGGAATATCAAAGCTGTGAACTGGTCAAAGGGCCAGGCGTTGGGAACAACCATTTCTGAGCAAAGAAAGCAATAGTTTCTTGGAAGGGGTCCCAGGCAGTATCCAGGCATGGCCTGATCATCACCTTTATGGTGTTGGCCTCTGTGCAGAAGGGAAGGGAGAAAGTTCAACTTTGCAATCCATTTTTGGCAGACAAAGAGCTGCAGATACATCAATCCTCAGAGATATTGATAGAATAGAGTAACAGAATTGGAAGGGAATTTGGAGGTCTTCTAGTCCAACCTCTGCCTAGGCAGAAAGCCTACACCACTTCAGACAAATGGTTATCCAACATCTTTTTAAAAACTTTCAGTGTTGGAGCATTCACAACTTCTGGAGACAACCTGTTCCACTGATTAATTGTTCTCACCGTCAGGAAATTTCTCCTTAGTTCTAAGATGCTTCTCTCCTTGCTTAATTTCTACCCATTGCTTCTTGTCCTGCCCTCAGGTGCTCAGGCATATAATGTCAGTGGGCTTTAAGGTTTCTAGGTAAAGTTTTTAAATATTCCAAGAATTGGATGTTGAGCTGCCCTATAGGACAAGGAGAGAAGGACTGAACAGCATTTGTATGGGAAAAGAGAGTTTGAGTTGTAAACGCTGAATGAAGAATGAATGTGACACTCTCACAAAATTACATTCAACAATAACAGAATAACTGAATAACAGAGTTGGAAGGGACCTTGGAGGTCTTCTAGTCCACACCCTGCTCAAGCAGTGACCCTATACCTCTTCAGACTAATGGCTGTCCAATCTCTTAGTAACCAAACTTCAAAAACTCCCTATTCCCAAACGGTGGCGGCTTTAATATTTGACAGCTTTCTCATGGTAAATGAAAATTTATGGATGGTTATTTCTCGAACCCAACATCGTCAGCGAGGCCAATGCAAATTCATTTTAAGAGATGACTCCCTTTGAAATTTGATGGACTCTGCCATTGGCCAGTCTTTAGATTGAACCTCTCTTTTGTGAACCAAAATAACACTCCCTTCCAGCTCTGTTACTCTTAACAACTGGATCTGGATTACGGTCCATTAAGTGTTTTGAAGAGCTCGGGCTAATTCTGAGGCATTGTGTGGTGTGGAAGGGAGTCCTTCTTTTTTTTTGCTGAAGCCCACACATTCATGGATGCACTTTATTAGTATTTGTGTGAGTGCCACACCTGCGGATTTTAAATGAGTAACCCAACAGTTGTGAGTGGCTCAAAGCAGAAAGCTCAAAGTGCAAAGGTCACGCTATTGTGGATGGCAACCAAAAGAGAATTGCTTGTTAATGATACCTTCTTGAGAGCTTTCTTCAGAGAATTGGGGGTGTCAAAACACTACCTCAAGCTATTCTAGCATTGTCCCTTGAATAGGGGTTAAATTATTCTGTTTTGTCATTAAGTGATCCTTGATTGGCAAGCCGATACACAAAAGGAGCTGATCATTAAGGGCCATAAAATTGTTAGGGCCCTTGAAAAGTGAATTGTGAACAGAGGCAAGAGTTCAACGGGCCCCCGTCTTTCTTTTGGGCAATTGCAGCTGCAGAGAAAGGATGAGTAAGGCAACTCTTGAAAAAAAGAGTGGTAACTTTTAAGAAATTCATTTTGATCAACAAACCCACTCTTTTGGAGACATGCTTGATTCTCATTTCTGTTTCTAGTTGAAATGGGAATATATGGCTGGTCTTCTGGATTGAAATGAATTTTGTAAAGGATATGACAAATTTAACAGAATAATAGCATTGGAAGGGACCTTGGAGGTCTTCTAGTCCAACCCCCTGCTTAAGCAGGAAACCCCATACCACTTCAGACAAATGGCTGTCCAATCTCTTCTTGAAAACCTCCATAGTTGGAACACCCAGAACTTCTGGAGACAAGCCATTCCACTGATAAACTGTTATATCTTCTCCTTAATTCTAGGTTGCTTCTCTCCTTGATTAGTTTCCATCCATTGCTTCTTGTCCTGCCTTCAGGTGCTTTGGAAAATAGGTTGACCCCACTCTTCTTTGTGGCAACCCTTCAAATATTGGAGCACTACTATCATGTCACTCCTGGTCCTTCTTTTCGCTAGACTAGCCATATCCAATTTACAGAATATAAAGAATATACAGAATATAAAGTTCTCATGGATGAAACTTTGCAGCAAGGCAGTATAGAATTATATCCCAGATGGTAGAAATTTGAAGTTTTGTTAGGTAGGAATTTTTGCTTGAAGCTAAGCCATTTTCAGAACAATATTCTAGTTGGGATGTTAATTCAAAGTGGGGGCATTTGGCTTAGATACAGATATACCAAGTTGTCTGCCTTATCTCTTCCGGATATGGAAAATTTCATTTTTCTTGTAAAAACTTTATTGCTCATTAGCCTGTAGCCCATATCATAATGCAGAACAAAACATAAAGCATTACACAATAAAACCATATGTAACAATGGAATACAAGAAGATGAAAAGAATGAAATAAGGAATAAAATATCATGTCTCTGAGTCACCCCTATAATTTACCCCAATCAGACCCACATATGTGGATCTCAACTGAACGGTTTTACACAAATAAAGGACCATGTTGGATGTGATTTTTAAGTTCGGAACAACATGAAATATGTTGCTTTAATATAATGGTCCCGATAGGACTTTTGCCTAATATCCGGTTCAAGAGAGGCAATCGTTCTTATGCAGTTGACCATTAAATAATATATGTGTATATATCTGCTGAGGGATGTGGTGGCTCAGTGGCTAAGATGCTGAGCTTGTCAATCAGAAAGGTCGGCAGTTCGGCGGTTCGAATCTCCTTAAATACAGTTCCTTAAATACAGATGAATTCATTATAAGGGGCTTGGTTAAAACTTCCATATTTCACTGTTGGGTCCAGCTGTTCAAAACCACCTTTTTTTCCTTGTAGAAAAAGGCCCCTACTGAATCCAATAGAATGATAGGACAGGCTCAGGATACAGGCTCAGCTGACTACCAAGCAAACTGGAGTCCATTTAAATACTAAATGTGGATGTCCCAATGAATAAAGGCCCTAGGCCTTAGCCCATAGCTCCTCTTTCTCAGGAACTCCTCAAGGGCCTTTTGCAGCCTGCAGCTGAGCCTTAGGAACCACTTTCATAGTTCATGTTTGAAAGACAGCTGGGTGCTGGCATGTCACTTGCTCCCGGATTCCCAGACATCAACAGTTTCACAACCGGGCTGCCTGTTACTCTTGTGTGTTTTGACCTACAGATTTCCTTTGGACTTCCATCCAACGCTGTTCTTTCTTGACTTTGTGCCTCAGCTCTTTGAATTGTTCAAATCAACCAACCAACCATTGTGATTCTACATTGTACCTTCAGAAATTGTGGGTGCTCCAATACTGGAGGTTTTGAAGAAGAGATTTGGACCATCACATATCTGAAAATGGTATAGGGCTGTGATGGTGAACCTATGGTATGTGTGCCACAGGTGGCATGCAGAGCCATTTGTGCTGGCAAACAAGCCACAGGCAAACTTACCTCACTGTGCATGCATGCGCCTCCCAGCTGATTTTTCGGCCTGTTTGAGGCCCTTTTTGGCCTCTCAGAGGCTTGAGGGAAGCCTTTGCAGGCCGAAAAATAGGCCCGTTTTTTCACTTCCTGTATTTCCGGAAATACCGGAAGTGATAAAACAGGCCCATTTTTCAGCCTGCAAAACCTGCAGAAGTTTTCTTCAAGTCTCTGGGAGGCTGAAAAGGCCTCAAACAGGCTGAAAATCAGCTGGAAGGCACAGTGCAGGTAAGGGGGTGGCGGCAGGGGGGATTGAGCGTGCATGTACAGGGGGCATGGGGGGGCATGCACATTGCCTTCTGGGTGCTGGCATGCATGCACAATTTTTGGTGCAGGAGCCCAAAAAGGTTAGCCATCACTGGTATAGGGTCTCCTGCTAGAGCAGGGGAAGAAGATATTGGCGGTCCCTTCCAACTTTGTTATTCTATGATTTATGTGCAGTGAGACAAAGGAGAACTGTCCTTTTTTAAAAAATAAAATAAAATAAAGAAGTGTCTCAAGTTATATAGACAGAATCTAGAACCATGATTACATTTGAGTCATATTAGAGCCAACTAAGGATCCAGTTCTCTTGATAGCCAGGTTTGGTTAAATCCCATTAATTCAGACGATATTTGATCCTGCATATGTAGAACACCGTCAGTTCCTGGAGCCTTTCATCCCATATTCACAAAACGCAAATGGCAAAGTTCAAAGGAGGCCACCATCAATCCTGACCCTTGCTTTTCTGGTGGCTGAATTGGCCATTACCTTAAAAATGATGTATTGATCTCTGGGCTGCCCTTCCAACCTCACACTTTCAAACAAAAGTTCTAAGCCGCTACAAGAGCTCACAGGGTCACAGCACCAGAGACCTGGCGTCCACCCTCAGGAAGAGCCATTAGCTTTGCTTATCTTTTGAACTGGACTCGAGATTTACCTGATGATCCATTATAATTAGGTTATCCTTAGCTCTTATGGGTCACCAACAAGGATGTTGGGTCCTCTTTCCATGCACATACATCTACGCACCCTACCCCAGCCCCGAGGCTGCTAATCTTAATTGAATCCATTTCTTGGCATATGTTGACAGTGAAAGATTACTTGAAGCTGGGAGGCCTGGCTGGACAGAACATCCAGAATGAGTCTGAAGGGAGGGGGGATTTAATGTGTACATTTATTCCCATTTACTTCCATTCTTCAACGTCCTGGGTGACGTACCACTTGCCACCTAGCTTTTGAGCAATTACTTCTAAGTGTCCCTCTCTTTGTACTTCCCAAGACTTGGAGAAACTAATTTGCTTGAGATGAACAGACCAGTGAAGATATTCATTGCTCTCTCCTTCATTTCAACTTCAGTTTTTGGCTGACGGAATCTGGGGGTTTCAGTTGGTCGTTCTTGGAATCGATACCTAGAGAGATGGTCTGAAGTCAGGCAGATGGGCATCCAGTAAAAATTGGTGTGGGATGTCTCCTTTATACTATACTGGGGCCTCTCACTGATTTTCCAAATTCTAAAATGCTGGTAGGCAATTAAGACTCCCAATCTGTGTTGATCTCCAACCATCCAAGTTAGGAATCTGGTTCACAGGCTGTACTTCATCCTAATACCAAACGTCTCCTAGTATGAATGTTTGGAGATGAGCTTAATGTATCCTATACCTCTAGCCAATTCTTTTCACAGAATTAACTGAATTTCATAATTGACTGAGCAACTGGAAGATGTTTGTGGGGTTAGGAGATGCATCTCAATTTTGTGATCTTCTGGAAGATCGGAAGAGACAACTAAGTGACTTTTTTTGAGGAGTAAGTAGTTATAAGGGTGGGAATTAGATATTTTCAGGAGATCAGAGAAAAGACCTTGTAAGTTTTCTAGTCCAACTCTCTGCGCAAAGCAGGAATCCTCGTATCAACCTGGTTGTCCAATCTTTTCTTGAAAACCTCCAGTGCCACACCGAGGCAATCATCTTTTGGGTCTTCCACTGTGAATAGATTAGAGACATAAAATAAACAATCACCTCCCTGATTAAAATTATCTCTGTCTGATGAGTCTGCAACAAAACAAACATTTTGGGATACACAAATAATGAACTCCTTGCAGACAAAAAAATCTAGTTCTTGAGCTCCTTCCCATGACTCCCTGCTCTGGCAGGGCCAAAACCATTCCAGCACCTCCAACTTTTGTTTCCTCGCTCCTCCTGTCCTTCCTTTCACCCTCACCAACCATTTGGGAAAGCACAGCTGGCAACAATTCACCAAAGTCCAAGGCATCCTTTGAAGGCATTCTTAATCATTGCAAGTGATTCTGTGCCAGCGGTTCTGGAGAAAGGGTAGACGTAAATGAAAAATTTCGTTGTTCCAACAAGGCCCATGTTTTTCCACTCACGAGAATTATTTTCTTATTCATAGGACCAAAGGGGAACCATCTGGGATGGAGAACATTTACCCCTGAGCTTTCTGAGAAATGCCTTCCATCACTTGCCATGAGGCAAATATTCCGCAGATGGGCCCGGACCTGGAAGGAGTTGGTTTTTCCAGAATAATTAGAACAGCTTTTATTGAAAACAAGAAGTCCTGGCTTTGTATTTGAGGTCCTCGGTTTATTTTGTGGCTATAGAACAGGGGTGTTGAACTCAATTTCATTGAGGGTTGCATCAGGGTTGTGTTTGACCTTAGGGGGCCCCGGGGGGGACATGGCCAGTGTGATGTCACTTGGGTCAGGGGTGCCTGTGGTGTCTCAAGACCTCTGCCAGAGAAAACAGGCTCCTGGGCTCTGTTTTTGGCTGGAAGGGCCTCCCACAACCTTCTGCCAGTGAAAATGGAGCTCAGGAGGGCTGCGTGTGGTACTCCCAAGCTCTGTTTTCATGGCAAAGGCACCATGGGTTGGTCCTTTGCTATTTACCCCATGGGCCAGATATAAGTACTCCGCAGGCTGCATCCGGCCCCCAGGCATTGAGTTTGCTATAGAAAGAAAGGAGCAAAGCAGAGGTGGTATTCAGCTGGTTCTGACCGGTTCTAGAGAACCAATAGTGGAAAGTTTCAGTACTTTGGAGAACCGGCAAATGCCATCTCTGACTGGCCCCGCCAACCCCATCTATTCTCTGCCTCCGGAATCCCAGCTGATCAGCTGGGTCTTCTTTTGTTGCTCTGCCCAGGAGAACGGAGCTGAAAAGCAGGTTAGTAAGGTGGGGAGGAAATGGGGATTTTGCAGTAACCTTCCTCCAGAAATGGGGAGGGAATGGAGATTTTACAGTATCCTTCCCCTGCCATACCCACCAAGCCATGCCCACAGAACTGGTCTTAAATTTTTTTTGAATCCCACCACTGGAACAAAGGTTTTTCTTCTGGGGGTTGCCAGTTGTCTGCAACTCCAATTCCCCTTTAGAGAGGTTTAATTCAATTGTACTTCAGTGTTATTTCTTTTTTTGGGGTGGGGGAAATCTGTCAATAGGCCGGCATTATACAGGTGAAGAATTTATCTCTACAGCCTATTCTCTTAGGGAAGATGGTATCACTCCTTCCAGATGGACTCAGCTGAAGGATAAATTCCATTTGCTCTTATCAATGACAGCCATCCCATTTGCATATTCTGCTGGTGAAACTGATAATGGGTGGGTGGAGTGATTAATGGGCCATGATCTACAGATAGATACCTGTTTGATCAATGTCCAGCAAATGGAACTGTCTGTTGTTGAAAAGACTGCAACTCCTTTCATCCACCAAGGAATCCCTCCACCGCAAAACTACTCCTTGAGTGAGCTAGTAAAATACTTCATCGTCATTTAGGGCTTCTGGACCATCTCAAGTTCAGAGAAGATAAATTACTCATGAGTTAAATATATTTAAGGATGGGTACCTTGGGCTGTTTTCTCAAAATTGCCATTATTCCAGTATTTTCTTTTTCTTATACTTCTGTTTTCCTTTTGAGACCTTCTATAAGACTTCCCCTGTGTGAGTATTCATATGTGCATACATGCACACGCACACACGCACAAATATATATGACATAGAATGATGGAGTTTCACAATTCTCCTCCTCCTCCTCCTCCTCCTCCTCCTCCTCCTCCTCCTTTCAGGGTGTTTCCTGTATAGTTGATTTGACTGAGACCTCTTCAGTGAAGGTTGAACCTACCCTGAAATATATTTATTGCAGTCCTTTAATCAGAAAAAGCCAGCCATCTGAAGTTATTCCCAAGGGGAGGGTACGTCAAAAAGGAGAGAGTGAGAAAGTACTAAAAAATGCAAATATGTTACCGGTTGGCAGAAGGGCAAAGCTTTCTTGTAGTGAACATTTAAAGTTTGTTAGACTTTATTGTATTTTTATATCTTGTTAGCTGCCGAGACACTTGAGATCGGCAAAGCACAGTCGATGAATAAAAAATAATAAATACATAAATAATATGCAACCCACACGAGTCCTTTTCTGAAAAGCTTTGCATACGAGGAGAAGCTGATCTTTGGGAATCTGAAAGGTCATAAAATGGGGGCTAAACTCACTGAACAACTGTGTTCCTTAGCATGGGAAATTTGGGTTTCCATTGGGATTGTAAGTCAAAGTCTATCTGTATCCTGTGGTTGATGGGTTTTTTTAAAGCCAATGATAAAATAGATTTAGATTTATTTTAGATTTATTTGATTTGTCAATCGCTTACAAGATAATATGTATAAGTATAAACATAGTTATGAACACATGAAATGGGTACATATAAGAAAAATAAAAGAAACAATAGGACAGGGACGGTAGGCACGTTGGTGTGCTTATGCACGCCCCCTACAGACCTCTTAGGAAGGGGGTGAGGTCAATAGTAGACAGTCTAAGGTTAAAGTTTTTGGGGTTTGGGGAAGAAACCACAGAGTCAGGTAGAGTATTCCAGACATTGACCATTCTGTTGCTGAAGTTGTATTTTCTGCAATCAAGTTTGGTGCGGTTTACCTTGAGTTTGTATTTATTGTGTGCTCTTGTATTGTTATGGTTGAAGCTGAAGTATTCATTGACAGGTAAGACATTGCAATGTATGATTTTATATACTATATTAGACCGGACCAAAAGCGGCGTAGTTCTAGGTTTTCTAGGTCTAGAATTTCAAGTCTGGTGGCATAAGGTATTCTACAATGAGTAGAGGAGTAGAGAACTCTTCTTGTGAAATATTTCTGGACTTTCTCAACTGTGTTAATATCAGATACGTAATTTGGGTTCTAGACTGATGAGCTGTATTCAAGTATTGGTCTAAATGTTCTAGAAAAACACTTAATCGCCTTGTGCCACCAGTTGTAAACCTGAGGTTATGCTAATGTTTTTTCTACAAGATATTTTCTTTTGCCCTTCGCCCTTCCCCTCTCTCTTATCCTCCTCTTGTAATATTATTTGTTGTTTCATCTGTTTAAAGAGCTGTAATATCAGCCGGAGTCGTTTCAGACTTCCTTTCATTCGAACTCGAGAGCTGTTAGCCCCATCCGTCATTTTCTAAAGTGGAATCACTCAAACGATAAAAATAGCTTATTGTAACAGCAAGCCATTGAAAGAAAGGCGTCAGCATTTCCCATAATCCACCTTCTTATTGAGAGGTTTACAATTTGCCTGTGTGAAGAATGAAGTGAAGCCCATGTTAGGATCTGGCATCTATTGATGTTATATATATATATTGATGTTATTTATTCCGGATGTTGATTTTTAATCTACCTCCTTCTGATGAGAAGCACTTTGGATGAAAGAGATAAGGGGTGCTCCCTTCCACTCTGAAGAAGGAAATTGCACCGTGCTGTATAATGTGAGCAGAGAGGCTTGCACCGTTCTGATGTGACTGTTGGGTGGATGGAGGGAGGTTTCCCTAAATTTAATAAATGCAACATTTCAGCAGGCTGTGAATTCAGAAGGGTGCGTGTGGATTCAGATCTTCAGTCCCTACTTTTTTTTTTACTTCCTTAATATAACTTTATTTACATTTCAAAAAAGGAATTAAAAAAACCTAACAAACTGATATTGGGAATAAAGAAATGAAAGAAGAAGAAGAGGAGGAGGAGGAGGAGGAGGAGGAGGAGGAGAAGAAGAAGAAGAAGAAGACGAAGAAGAAGAAGAAGAAGAAGAAGAAGAAGAAGAAGAAGAAGAAGAAGAAGAAGAAGAAGAAGAAGAAGAAGAAGAAAGAAGATAAAATCAAATGTATAGAGGAAAAAAAAGAAAATGGAAAGTACCTTTTCTAATATACAGTTTCCAGGAATGAATGAAAGAAAGAAAGAAAGAAAGAAAGAAAGAAAGAAAGAAAGAAAGAAAGAAAGAAAGAAAGAAAGAAAGAAAGAAAGAAAGAAAGAAAGAATAACAGCCAGTTTAGCATAGCGGTTAACGTTCTTGCTTAGAAACCAGGAGAGTCTGAGTTCTAATCCTGCTTTAGGCATGAAAACTGGCTGGGTAATCTTGGACCAATCACTAGATTGAGTTCTAGTTCTACATGAAGCATGAAAGCTGGCTGGGTGATTTTGGACCAGTCCTTCTCCCTCAGGCCAATTCACCGCATAGGATTGTTGTGGGGAAAACAGGAGGGAGAAATATTATATTTAATTGTCACCTTGAATTACTTACAAAAATAGTAAAAGTGGGATAAAAACATAATAAATACACAATTCTCACTGCAACACATTCTGTTGCAGTTTCCCTCAAAGGTGCATATTTACTAGGAAGCGTACATTTGTATTTTTTATTTAAAAAATAAATAAAACAGCTGGAAAGCGTATCATGGAATACAGAATAATTCTCACAGCCCTTCTGATGGAATGGAATAAATTTCTCTCTCATCCCGGGGTGTGTGTTGTAGGGAGGCAAGGAAGAATGGAAAAGAGTGGGCAATGAACAGATTGGATGAATCTTTCCCATTTCTGATGTGGTTTTCACACGCTTTTGACTTGAAGGCTCTCTGTGTTGCAGGGGAAAGTGGCATGTACGCCATACAGAATGCTGATTTTTATTCTTTAACCTCCCTTTAATTGCTGCGGTCACATTAATAACCCACACTTAATAACTCACAGCTTGGAATATTATTTAATATGTTGACAGAGACTTGGTTGAAATGTCAGTGTGGGTGGGAGATAGACGGTTGCCAACCTTGTGTGGAATGGATAGCAAAAGACCTTATTTTCTGGGTTTTGGTCTGGGAGGTTGTGTTGACTGTAAACTTTTTCATCACATTCTTGTCTGTATGACATTCAAGTTGATACCCGAATGATCGATGGGTAATGTTATCCTTTGCATTGAAGGCTTCTACGCTAATCCTTTTTTGGGTTTCTTGTTTCCTGTTTTCCTCCTTTCTGTGGAGGAAAGGAGTTTTATTACACTTCTATATCAAGAGGTGTGCTGTTGCGTTTTCTTTGGCCATGAATACCAAAGTTTCATACAGGCTTGTGAGTTGATTTCTTAGCTCTGTTCTTCAGCGACAGCGGAGCATCTGGTGAACGGACCTCCAGAACTGTTGAACTTCCATCTGTCAGAAATGGTGTAGGGTCTCCTGCTTGTGTGTGGGGGTTGGACTAGATGACCTACAAGGTCCTTTCCGGCTCTGTTATTCTGAATTGAAAGTAATCAGGCACAAACGTCAGTGGCAATAAAACTGGCATGACACCATTCCACAAATCACATGAATAATGTTCTTCATCCTTTTCCTTTGATTGGTCCTCTGTTGCAAGTGCCAAGTGTATTGGCTTTTTGACACAACCTGGTTGTCTGGCTAACTAAGAGCATGGCAACACCAGTTCTGGTTTAGAAAAGGTTCTTAAACAAGCCCTTGATTGAAAAAAGTATTAGATAATAAAGTAATGTTACAGCATGTTGCAATAAGTACTATTTGGAAGGAAACCCCACTGAAGTTGTTGTGGTTGACCCCAAAATAAGCAGTTGCCAAGAGGCCAACCTTGAATGAATTACCTGGACTACTTCTGAGTATATGATTACAGCCTTTTAAATGAAGGAGTTCATTTTCATCTTCTTCTCTGTATCTGTCACTTCTTTTTCCAGATGCTGATTCCAATATTAAAGTTGAACAGGCCTGTAACACTAGCTTTCTTTCCACCAGTAAAGCCGAGCAAACATCTGTAGCTCCGTAAAGGTTTTATAAAGGCTAACACAAATGAGCCCAGACAATGTGGTTTTAAAACATCTAAACTTTGGCTTTTTTCTCTACTCTTAGTCCCTGTTCTTATTAAAAGAACATTTATTAATGTGGAAGTGTATGAGAAAGAAAGAAAGAAAGAAAGAAAGAAAGAAAGAAAGAAAGAAAGAAAGAAAGAAAGAAAGAGAGAGAGAGAAAAGAAAAAGAAACTTCTCTGCCATGCTTTTGATTCACAATTCTATGTTCCAAACTCACCTGGATTAAAAGTAATTTGAAGAATAAATGTTTACATTTGATTAGTTAACTTCAGAATGATCTAGGATAAACAAATCAGTCTCACCTATGATAATAATCAGATTTATTATCAACTTTTCGAGAATTGCAACAGAAGCTAGACTCCACCCTCCCCTTAATAAATCACCGGCTGAAATTACTTCTAAGAAGCACAGCGTTGGAAGTACATAACTGGAAGAAAACATCCACTTTAAGAGACCACTTGACCTTTTAAAATAATCAGGAGATTGAGCAAGAGTTACTCAATGACCTGAAACTGTTCATAATGACCATTGACAGCCTAAATCAACTTACCTACCTCCAGATTCTGGAGATCCAAAGAGCAATCTGGAATTGTGGAAAGTGAGTTGCCTGTTGTTACTAACTCTTCTTTGGTCAGAAAAAATATGAATGCATTTGGGAGGAAGACTACCAACTCCCAGACCCCTAGAAATATGATTCAAAACATAGTTATCTTTTGACCCCTGCTCCTGGCCAACTAAGGCCATGTTATGAGATCTACCTTTCAATGAGATTATTTTATTTTATTTATTTACTGCCCTTTGTTTTTACAAATAACTCAAGATGGCAAACATCCTCTTGTTTTCCCAACACCAAACTTGGAGAGAGAGGGAGTGGCTCAAAGTCACCCAGCTGGCTTTCATGCCTAAGGCAGAACTAGAACTCACTGTCTCCTGGCAATTGGCCCCAAATCACCCAATCGGCTTTCATGGCTAAGGCGGGACTAGAGCTCATGGTCTCCTTGTGATTGGCCCAAAGTCACACAGTCAACTTTCATGTTTAAAGTGAGACTAGAACCAACTGTCTCCTGGTGATTGACCCAAAAGCACCCAGCCAGCTTTCATGCCTAAGGTGGGACTAGAACTCACCATCTCCTGGTAATTGACCCAAAGTCACCCAGATGATTTTTGTGCCTAAGGCAGCATTAGAACTCACTATATCTAGCTTTCTAGCCTGGTGCCTTAACCCAAATGGTCTCTTTTACTCTTATCTTACCGCTACTTACTGCTACTCATTACTACTTATTATTTTACTACTTAGTACTACTTGTCCGTTTTATTTTCCCTCTGATTGGGGAGAGTTAAGCATTTGAAAAACTTCTCAAGTTGCTGTGGAAAAATGTCACAATTGTTCTGAAATATATCATTTGATTAACATGTTAGGACTCCTTTTGTAAATGGTCATTTCTACGATCATTGCTTCTTTTTCAGATGGCTGGAAACTACTCAGAGAAGAGTGGGAAAGTGGAGTTGTTTTGTCTTAATAAGAAAATAGAGCAATGCACAAACCCAAATAACATTAATGGTGCTTTTCATTAGGCAGAGAAAGGCAGCCTGATGATGCAACAAGAGAGTCAGAGATATGAGTTTTTGCTAAAAAAGAGAGCTGCCCTTTGCCTTGACATGTTGCTTGAAATATCACTCAGATGTCTTCCCTCTGGATTTAGTCCTCCCAAGAGATTGGTAGTACACAAACATGACTCATCCTGGCACGCCAAGATTCTGAAACTTATGATTTGTCATGGTTGCAAATCTCAAAAGCTAAACTCCAGTTCCACGCAATAGGTCCCCCATGGCTTGACCAGGTTTGTTTTGATTTGCTGACAGCCAGGAAAGGAGGCCATCATTTGACGCTGCTTCGTTTTCTTCTTCATTCATTTTCTTCTTCATTCTTGGTCTTCATGGAGACAGGGTCAATTAGAGCTGGTTTTCCTCCCTTCTCTTATTTCTTATAGGGAACAGTCCCAACCGGTAGAGTTTAGGCAAGACGCTCACACTTACAAATCAACAATGCTTTAGCTTTCATAAAGATGGAGAGAAACCACCGCCAGTTGAAATCTAAACAAACTCTGAAACTGATTTACAGGAGAATTGAGAACATTCGTGAGTAGAGGAAAGAGAGGACAATGGTTGAGTGGATTTAAAGCACTGACCATTTAGGATTTCAGCTGAGGACAGAGCATTTATTTTGTCCATAGTGAAGAGGAAGATGGTACCCACACACGCCATGCACATGAATTCATCGAAGCCTGGTACTCAACAAACAGATCGATCAATAAACCCATCGATTTGAAACTAGGCTACAAGCTTGTAAGGAGGGGATCAATCAAGTGACCAACCAATGACAGCACCAACCACTTCTTCACCAGCTCACCTTCATATGATACGACCACTAAGTCGTGCGACAACTACATGACCACAGAAGTTCATATAACTGGAGGAAAACTGAACCAAGATGCTTAAAGTCCTGCTAACAATGCTACTCTAGCCTGGTGATGAAACATTTATTTATTTTTATTTTATTTATTTTGTCAAACAATTATTAGATAACAGGTATAAGTACAAACATGGTTATAAATACATGAAATAGATACGAATAAGAAAAAAAAGAAACAATAGGACAGGGACGGTAGGCACATTGGTGCGCTTATGCACGCCCCCTACAGACCTCTTAGGAAAGGGGTGAGGTCAATAGCAGACAGTCTAATGTTGAAGATTTTGGGGTTTGGGGAAGAAACCACAGAGTCAGGTAGAGTATTCCAGACATTGACCACTCTGTTGCTGAATTTCCTGCAATCAAGTTTGGTGTCTTTAGTTTATATCCATTTTGTGCTCTTGTATTGTTTTGGTTAAAGCTGAGGTATTCATTGACAGGTAGGACATTTGAAAGCTAAACAGCAAGCTTGATGAACAAATTACCACCAACACCACCTTTTTACCACATGGCAATGTTTACTGGGTAGACAATTGAAGACAGCAGGGTAGCTCAGTGTCAGTAGGGCAGGCCTGCAGCTGTCTTCTCCAACACCTTGTGGTCATTCTCCAACATCTACAACCTGAATCATCAGCTTCATGTGGCTTAATAGTATGATTGCTGCTCTGAACTCACTCCATCTAAAAAAAACCCCGATCATATCTTAAGTACCGAGTGTACCATACTTCCTGCGCTGCGTTTCTTCTCGCCACTCTACACACATTAGCTAATGATCCTTATTTCTAATTAGTGGAAATTGACTATGGTCAAAAGGGACACTTGAGTCAATTAACCAAATTATATATTCAAATCTCCGAGCTCCTGACCCAGAGCTTTTTTCAAATGGTTGATGAAGACATCACCAAGCAACTGCGGAGCCCAAATTAAAGACCCTGGCTTAGGTGGCGGGTAGAAGTGGGAGAATAACACCGTAAGAAAGTGTAGCTAATCTTATCATTCTGGAATGAAAGCTTTCCCCTTGAGACAGAAGCCTGAAAAAAACCAAAGGTCTGATTCGGGAATTCTCCTAGCCATTGCTGCTTGTCCCATTTAAGTCATTTCAGATTAAATTCTTTTCCATTGCTCATGGCAAGGTCAGTAGATGGTCATGGATTGGTGGTCTTTAGGCCAAAGAAAAGTCATGGAAGTTACACCAAAGTTGAAGGTTCCTGCTTGACTGTTTCTTCAACCTCACTGAAGCAAACAACAAGACGTGGGTGAAGAAAAAATTGTTTTTTGACAGGATGAAGAGAAGCTAATAGCAGTTATGTCTGAAAATGATACTCTTTGGCAGAAGCTAGGAATTGGGTATACAGCCCTAAAATACATAGGTACAGTTTGACTATCAATCATCTCCAGATGATACAAAGTCATTAATTATTTCCAAAGTTTATATTCTCTATTGTCCATTGCCTGAGGTCTGAGTTGACTCCACTGGGCTCCTTCCCTAAGGAAGCTTCATTTCCCTAGATAGATTTAACCTTCTGAGGCACTCAGGAAGAAACCAAGCCAACTAATTATCAACTTAATATTTGTTCTAAAGGAAATACTGTGGAAATTCTTGCTTCATCCTGTTTCCCACCTTCTGAGATTTCCATGAATTTGTCAGATTGGAAAACATCATTATGGCTAGCAACCATTTTTCATCTTCTACTGTTTCACCATTCTTGAGAAACTATAATGCTGGGATAGGTGGAAAGAAAGAGAAGATGGCTAGGAGCAGTCTAGATGGACCTGAAAGCCCTGGAGAAGTTTTATCTTCTTGGTCATTAAGAGTCAACATGATGATATGTTGGCAATGATGTTATCCATTCAGTTGCATCCAACTCTTGACGATTCTATGGGCCAGGTCTCTCCATATCTTCCTATCTTGGATTACTCCTTTCAGTAGAATCTACATAATCCATCCAAAGTAATCTTACTGATCTTACTTTGTCATGGATGGTCAAGACTATTACAAGACCATTTCCTCATTGCAAAGAGTCACCACAGCAAAGAAAAAAAACAAGGGCAGAGGACTGAGCTATGTGGGAAGACGGGGTATTTTCAACTCCTTCAAGGCCCTCTTTTTGCAATCTCTGTTTATTTGTATATTTGTATATTTATTTATTTATTTATTTATTTATTTATTTATTTATTTATTTATTTCATAATTTTATATACCGCTCTTCTCCCGAAAGACTCAGGGCGGTGAACAGCCAACTAAAATGCATACAAACAAAGATAAATATGATTAAAAAAGAATTAAATTAAAGGCTGCCCCAATAAAAATCTAAAACCCCCAATTAAAATAAATTAAAACTTTTGTACCCCACCCCAACTACTCTAAACCCCATTTAAAAATCCCATTTGAGTCAGCTCAGGATGGCCTGCTCAAAGAGCCAGGTCTTCAGGTCACATCTGAACGCCCTCAGGTCAGTGGTCGTTCGTAGCCCCGGGGGCATCCCGTTCCAAAGGGCAGGTGCCCCCACAGAGAAGGCCCTATTCCTCGGGGTCACCAGGCGGCACATAGAAGGCGTCAGGACCCGGAGGAGACTACTGATTACTGGGACTCCTGATGAGAAGTTAGCTGCTGGTGAGGGTGATGGAAAAATGATGGGGGAATGGGATGGGAGGGAAGAAGGCAGAACTTCTACCATCTACCAAGCTGCATCGAGCCAAAATTGTATCACTGAAGCTCTAATTTTATCTCCTTGGAGAAGTAATTTTGCTTTGGCATTTACAGTATTTCCTTTCCTAATTGCATCTTGCAATTAACACAGGAAGGCAATCAGTAAAAAAACCAGCAACCTAGCTGGTTTGGGTATTAGGAAGTATTTTCATCGTAAAAGTGCTTCCTCTTAAAAACAACTTTCTTCATTCTTTACTTGAGTTCTGCCAATACAGCTGCCTGTTCTTGACTGTACAAGGCTGAATTTCTAGGAATTGCAAAACAGGCAGCCGCATTTTAGCCTAGGTAATGTTGTGATATATCTTATGTGGTTGGGTTTACTATGTTCTTTCAACTCAGGATTAGTTCAAAGAAATTAGAGTAAAATTAGATTAACTGGTACAGTTAATGTAAGAATGGCTAATCATTCACCCTAATATGAGTTTTCCCATTTTCCTTGGATTCATAATCCTCCTTAGTTGTAAAGCCTACATTTGGGGATGGAGGTGGGGAATAAGCACAATATAGTGCTTAATTGACTCTACAACACAATCCTTTCAACAGTTCCAAGAAGGCTCCACACCAATTTTCACCACTCAGGTGAACCTGATGACATAGATAAATCTCCAAGTGGCCTCAAGGGCTCTCTAAAAGAATGCAAATGACCAGCTGTCTGCAAGGAGCATAAATCCTTCCATTCCCCACCATCCAGTCAGAGCTGAAGAAGCTTCTTGGATGAGAAGTGAAAGGTCTTCAAAGAAAAACAAAGAAAGTCCAGTTACCTCTTGAAAAAGCACCTTTGGGACCATCTATCTTTTATCGGTAGATAATAATATATGAGGGAGAGAGGGGGGAGGGAGGGAGAGAGGGAGAGAGAGAGGGGAGAGACAGAGAGAGAGAGAGGGAGAGAGAGAGAGAGAGAGAAACACTGAAGAAGTTTATTGGATGAGAAGCGAAACGTCTTCAAAGAAAAACCAAGGAAGTCCAGTTGCCTCTTGAAAAAGCACCTTTGGGACAACCATGACCTGGATGATGAAGCATCTCCATAGACATTAATTGACTGCATTAGAAAACACTACCAGAAATATTAGGATTTGTCACACAATCAACCAAACAACTTACAAAAAGGAAAATTGGGAGAAAAGAAAAAAAAACCCTAATATTTTTAATAGAGATGGCCGTGGCAAGTTGGTGTGGCAAATTGTCCCATTCCAGTCTCAAACAACGCAAAAGGAAATCAGCGGATTTCTCTCCCGTTGTAGCAGGGGTGGGATTCAAATTTTTTAACAACTGGTTCTGTGGGCATGGCTTAGTTGGTGGGCGTGGCTTGGTGGTCATGTTATTGGCTGGGCATGGCCAACTCAATATCACTCACATTGAGACACACATCTCCTCACCTGGCCTCTCATGACTGTGGGGATGTTGCAACAGTTGTAAGTATGAAAAACGGTCATAAGTCATTTTTTTCAGTGCCATTGTAACTTTGAATGGTCCCTCCACACAAGCAAAGTACCAGCAAAGGAGGGAAAAAAACTCCAGAGACGTTCCTGAGACAGGAAGTCTAGTCCTGCCAAGAATGTAATAAGGGTAAATGGAGAGGCAGTTTCTGTAAGCAACACCAGAATGTTTCCTTCCTGTCTTCCTTACAGGATTAGGCCAGTAATTTCCTCTTAACAACCGGTTCTCCAAACTGCTTAGAATGTTAACAACTGGTTCTAGCGAATAGGTGCGAATTGGTAGAATTCCCACCCCTGCATCGTAGTAGGGATGCTGCTAAGAGAAAGAGACAGAGAGAGAGAGAGAGAAGACCCTGTGGTAAATCCAAAGCCCACAAAAGAGAAAATGGAGGTTATTCCTGGCCCATTGGCTGTCGAAGGGAAGCTCCCAACGAAGGGATCTCTTGACAGCTTCTCCAGGTGATGAGTTAGCAATTGATGTGAACAGACCCGGAAAGGGAACTTGTTTTCATATCAGGAGAAACAAATGAATTCACCCTGAACAACAGTTTTTGTACTCCGGGAGATTAATATCTGTGTTGCTCAGGCTTGCTGAAAATAAATTAACTTGTGATGACACAATTACTGTCTTAACAGCATTCATTGCAGACAATTACATGGTATATAAGATACTTAATGTAGTTTTGTGATGAATTTAGGAAATAATTGAGTCAGATGCTGGTGCTTCATTCCATATCGTGCGAGGACATCAGTAAGTGGGTGATTTCCAGTAAACAGAAATGTAAATCAGGTGTTCTTTCACTGCTAGCAAGCGCAATCCTGGCTAATCATTCATAAAGAATAATTTATCTTCCCATTTGCATACTGTCTATTTTTGCCAGCAGACTGTTGATCATTCATTGAGTATTTATTTCTAGCAGTATTTTATCGAGGCTGTTTGATTGAAAGAAAGCACAAGACACCTAGAAATAGCCTTGGGTCTTCTGAATAACTTAGCAAATTTTTTTTTGGTAGTGTATGTAAAGAAGACAACCCACTTTTTCAAATGGGGAAAAAAAAGAGAATAGTGGATTGGTGTCATGTTTTCTTTCTTTACTGTTTGTTGATTTGTTGATAAAGGAGAATTATTTGTAGCTCAGGGATGAAATGAAGGGTCCTTCGTGCTCTCTGGGCTTGGTGGTTTTCTTGCAGACGTTTCATGACCCATCTAGGTAACGTCATCAATGCTGGTCTGTTTGTTGATTGATTGGCTGATTGATTGAATTTCCATTCCAAAGATTCAGATCAGATAGAATCAGGATAAGTTTTGTCTCCTGTTTTCCATCATTGGTCGTGGAAAGCTAATTTGAGGGAAAGCAAAACAAAATCCAAAATCTTCTTTTTCTGTTTTCTTTTTGGAAAATGCATATTCTCAGTCTTTGTTCAATGTCCAGTAAAAGGGAAAAAAATATAGATTTATTAGAGCTTCCAAATATATTATTTTGACTAAACTCCACCACTGCTTTTTTAAAATTTTAGCACAAGACACATCACTTTTTACTGGAGATTTTTATACCCTGAGTTGCATGTAAAATTCACACTTCTGCCATGACCTTTTCTCTTTAAATGGTTTCATCATTGTGACCAACATAGGCTTAAAGGAAAAATGTAAAACTGTTCATTTCTAAGAAGGTTAAGCAACTCTCACTGTGTCATTTCCACATTAATCTGGACCTCTCTGACATGAAAACGGTGGTCTCCTTAATTACATTTTGGTGTCAAAGGACACTTGAAACCAACAGATAAACATTCTGACCTTCAGGGTTCATCCTTGTAGTTTAATTCAAGGTCAGGGAGTTCAAAAGTTCTCTTCGTTAAGACATCAGTTAAAGAAAGGAAAGGAAAGCTAGTCATTTGAGAGTTGCTACTAAGTTTAATGGAACAGACTTATATTTATGTATATGTCACTTCTCCTTTGGCCTAACCTCACAAATATTTCACAAAGCAGTTAGAACAAATTATGGTAACCCAGAATCCCAATAAACCAGTGCCCAATTTGCAGTGAGGATTAATTCCCAGAAAAAGTTTAATTAGTTTTTTCTTCAGTTTTTGCCAACAAGCAACTTACAAACATGAATATTAAAGGCAAGGAATCTTCATTCCCAAGCAAATCATGTCAAACCACATAGTAGGGCTGTATTAACTAACTATTACCCTTCTCGCCTATCCTATTACCTATTCCTTTAGCATCTTATAACTATCACTTTGTTGTTTGTATCTTATGATTGATGTTGATTGCTTTTATTTTGTATCCTATGATTATCACTGTGTGTTGTATCTTATGATTTATGGTGATTGTATGTTATGATTATGATAATGATTTACCGCTGGTTGCTTGCATGTACACTGAGAACATAGGCACTGAAGACAAATTCCTTATGTGTCCAATCACACTTGGCATATAATGAAGAAAGGAAGGAGGAAGAAAGAAGGAGAGGAGGAAGGAAGGAAGGAAGAAAAGAAAGACAAAAAAGAAGAGAAAGATAAAGAAAGATGGGATAGATGAAGAAAGGAACAGAGGAAGGAAGGACACAACTTCTAAAGCTGAGAATCAAGGCAATGTGAAATCTCATGATGATGGGATGGGACGCAGAACTTCCCACTCAGAGATGATGGTTGCATTCTGGGAAATTTGTGTGGGTTGGTCTTGGGAGTTGCTTTGGAATACCTTGTTTGTGAACCACCACAACTAGGCCAAAGAGACTGGCAGTTCCTTCGAAGTGCCATGAATCACATCTCCTCAGGGTTCTCTGGGCAAGGATGAAGAGGAGTGGTTGATGAGAAGCTGCCAAACAAATTAGAATGTAACAGTATTGGAACATAAAAGCAAGCTGCCTCTGCACATTTTTTCTCAAGCTCGATCCAAATTTTGCAACCTCTCAGTCCGAATTTCAAAAAGGAGGAGGCCCCTTGCTTGCTTGCTTGCTTGCTTGCTTGCTTCAGGATAAAATTGCTCGGTATTTTCATGCCCAGACTTACTTTGATCTGAACTAAGTCCTCTCATTCCATGGAAAATAAATTTATCCATTATTGAGGCATTTTGGGATGCCGAACTAATGTTTTGGTAAAACCTTTACAAATCTCAGACCAATAATTTAAGGTTGAGCCACCATGTTTTCATTGGCAATGGACAACACAAAGAGGTTTGTCGCAGTACCTGGCTCCATAGTAGTTACTGTGAGAGGGATCATGGGCTCCTAGTAGACGATCACTTAAATATCAAAACAGCAGTGTTGTTTTGCCAAAAAAGCCAAAACAGTTCTAGGCTGCATTAAGAGAGGGATAGAATCAAAATTGTATGAAATGTTACTAATAATACCTTGCAATAGTCCACACTTGGACAATTGCATCCAGTTTTGGTTGCCACAATGTAAAAAAGATGTTGAGACTCTAGAAAGAGTGCAGAGAAGAGCAACGAAGAGGATTAGGAGACTGAAGAAGACTGAAACAGATGAAGAATGGTTGCAGAAACTGGGTATGGCTAGTTTAATGAAAAGAAGGACTGGGGGGATATTTTTGTATTTAGTAGTTGTTTGATTTATCAATCACTTACAAGATACAGGTATAAGAATAAATATAGTTTTGAATACATGAGATAGATATTTATAAGAAAAATAAAAAGAAACAATAGGACAGGGATGGTAGGCACGATTGGTGCACGCCCCTACAGGCCTCTTAGGAAGGGGGTGAGATCAACAGTAGACAGTCTAAGGTTAAAGTTTTTGGGGTTTGGGGAAGAAACCACAGAGTCAGGTAGAGTATTCCAAACATTGACCACTCTGTTGCTGAAGTCGTATTTTCTGCAGTCATGTTTGGTGCGGTTAACCTTGAGTTTATATCTATTGTTTGCTCTTGTGTTGTTATGATTGAAGCTGAAGTATTCATTTGTAGGTAGGACATTGCAATGTATGATTTTATATACTATATTTAGATCGGACTGGAGGCGGCATAGTTCTAGGTTTTCTAGGTCTAGAGACACGATAGCAACCTTCCAATATCTCAGGGGCTGCCACAAAGAAGGGGAAGTCAAGCTATTCTCCAAAGCACCTGAAGGCAGGACAAGAAGCAATGGGTAGAAACTCATCAAGGAGAGAAGCAACCAAGAACTAAAGAGAAAATTACTAACTGGGAGAACAATTAACCAGTCGAACAATTTGCCTCCAGAAGTTGTGAATGCTCCAATACTGTAAGCTTTTAAGAAGTGATTGGACAACAATTTGTCTATAATGGTATAGGGCTTCCAGCTTGAGCAGGGGATTGGACTAGAAGACCTCCAAGGTCCCTCCCAACTCTATTATTCTGTTATTCTGTATGTCTGTCTGACATATTATTTCTGCATGCTAACTGGGGAATTCTGGGACTTGAAGTCCACCTGTCTTACAGTTGCCAAGTTTGAGAATGGCTACTTTAGATAACCAAGGCAGTTACTTATATAAATATATATATTGCTCCAGACCACCTGCTAATGTATCTTATGCACTTTTTCTCAAGTTGAAGGTTTTTTTAAACCTCTCAAAATTCCAGCTAGTTGAGGAAATCAGAGCCTTTGTTTAATAAATAAATCCTGGTATCTTCTCTTCCATTTCATCAGTCTTTTGTTTTTCTAACAGTAGCTTATGCTATTTAAGCTGTATGTTGATTAGTCCTTAACAGACAAGTTTCATAGACTCTAATCTGGGAGCCACCCACGAGATTCCCTTGCAAAGGTTACAGAAACTCCACACAGTATCTGGGTTTGCTTATGACACAATATGGCTTGTATTTGTTTAGAATTCAGAAGTCCCCTGAAATCTCAAGAAGCTTAGTGGACATAGGAAAGAAACTACAGAATTATTCCTTTGTACATGAAACCAAGATTTGCACAAAATGTCCATCTCTCAGAACAAAAGTTGTTGTAAATTGTTTGTGGACGGGCATGTGAGATAATTAACCGCTGTTGTTTATCAGCAAAAATTCACGGTTGTTTTTTAAAGGCATTTTTTGGCAATTGTAGCTAGCAAATATTTTTCAGAGGTTACCGGTGGCTGGATGTAAGAGAGAAAGGAACATTTGTAGTCAAAGGCATGCCACTCGTGAACTTCCTTCTTTATTTCTTGCATCTTTCTTGCATTATTTCACTGTTCGATTTTCCTAATATCTGCAGCAGGCTGACTTTGTATCCGACTTCAACAAAGCCAATGTACCTTGGGCATCCCTGTTTCGGAATTATAATGTAACAATCTTGCTTTTTCAATGCAGGACGTTTCATTGGTAATGAAGAGAACGTCAAATGGATTACAAAGTATTTATTTATTTATTAAATTTATTTGCCGCTCACATCAAAAGGACTCCTGGTGGCTCACAGCATTCAAACATTAAAATCCTAACGGATAAATACTGATAAGTATCACTGAATTATCGACGGGCCAGAATTTGTATTTGTTTATCAAAAGGTAAAATATAGAAATACAAAGAAAAAAAATTGAAGACAATGAGGGAATAGAGGAGGAAAAGGGAAAGAGAAGAAAGTGGAAGGGGGAAAAAGAAAGGAAAAAGTACTGACTTTCAACACCTTTTGGTGCAGTAGAATAAGGTCATAACATGAAACCTCAGCTTTTTTTTTTTACTTTTATCTAATAATATATGCTAGCCTTCTCTATAACATCAAGCCTATCTAATCAGCAAAACTCGAAATCAAAGTTCCATTTTTTTTCCACCTCAAGCACAAAGTCCAAAAGTCATTTCCAAGAGAAACAATATTGTGTTCTATTCTTTAATCAAAGCAGTCAATTTAGACTATCATTGAATTATGAACTTTTCCATGTGATGGGCCAGTCTTTTTCAGGCTTGGGACCTCTCAGATGTGTTGGACTTCAATTCAGTTCAGAGCTGAGGAAGCTTCTTGGATGAGGAGGGAAAGAAAAACAAGGAAGTCCAGTTTGCCTCTTGAAAAAAAGGCATCTTTGGCCTTTGACCTGGATGATTGAGAATCTCCATAGACTTCAATTCAACTATTCTCCAACTGTCTAAGGAGATTCAGAGTCATCCAGAAGTTGAAGAAGCTTCTTGAATGAGAAGCAAAAGGTCTTCAAAGAAAAACCAGTTGTCCCTTGAAAAAAGCACCTTTGGGATATCCTCAGACTTTAGCTAAGTTGGAGGGAGATAAATGGCCTTCTGGCCTCCAGTCCAGATACCTGGAGAAACATCTTCTCCAACTCCTTCCATTGACTGTGGTACTTTAGATCAGGGGTTGCCAACCTTTTAGAGCTCAAGGACCACCAAACTTATAATTTTAAATCCCGCAGATCAGAGATCCTGGGAAAATCCCCCAAAAAGTCTGCAGGAAAATTCCCCACATTGTTTTCCTACCAATCAATCATTCTTTATTTGGGATTGCAGGATACTGTCTCCAGCTCCGTTCTCAGGGGGAGAGAGAATGAGAGAGAGAGAGAGAGACTTTTGGCTTCATGCAAGGAAAGCAGCAGAAGCAGCAGAAATCTTTTTTTCTCTCCCCCAAATTCTGCCAGAAATGAGTCTTTGCTGATGCAGCCTCTTGGAGCAGGATGCGTTGCAGGGTCCCAAAGACTCATTTCTGGTGGAGTTTGGGGGAGAGAAAGAAAGACTTTGGCTGCTTTCCTTGCGTGCAGCCAGAAGCAGAAGAAGAAAGAAGTGAAAAGAAGCAGCCCAGTGGCCAGGCAAGGCGCGTGGGGTGCGTGGGGCAAGTTTCCCCCTCTGCCCTTTCCCCACTCCCCTCACTACCTCATGTTGTGCACAATGCAAGTGACACAAGCCTTGTGTTCCCATGGGCCATGTGGGTGGCGCAGTCTTGTGTTCCCACGCAGCCTGGATGAGTTAGTTTACTTTATTGCCATTGCACCTCAGACAACAAAATCAAACACCATCTTCAGTGCACATCATGATCATGAAAATAAACAGACACACATGCTTCACACTCCACATTAATTGCTTTGGGGATGACATTTCTTTGCGGACCAGCAAAATTTTCTTGCGGACCGCCAGTGGTCCCTTGCTCACTGGTTGGCAATCACTGCTTTAGATCAGAGCCCAGAAGACCTACAGCTATTAACTCATTGGGTAATCCTCAAATGAAACCTGAAGCCACATGTATGTTAGTTGTGGGAGAAGAAGGGAAGCCAGCATAAATTTGTCTAATGTAATTGAGTATAATTCTGAAACTCTTAAATTGTGTAAGATCATCGCAAACTTGCCTCAATCTATATCTCCTTCCAGATCACAGTGTGCTGACAACGGAGGAGCACTAACAACTCATGTTTACCAAATACTTGATGGTTGGAGCATAGCATCCCCAGTGACAGCGGAGAAATGAAAAGCAGCATCAGGAGGGGAAGAATGCAGGGTTGATCAGTTGATTGCTATCTGGCCAGGTGAGGCTCCTGGCAGTTGTGTGTTTACGGAACAGTTTAAAAAGACTTTAATTAATTGTTGAGATTGTGCGTGTGTGTCAAGAAGGTAACCTACAAGAGCATTTCCGATCAAGCTGCTGGCAATTACAGTCCTATGGGTGGAGTAGTACATACTAAGAGGATTCATGACCATTGTTTGGAGGGATTTTCAATCCATCTTTATACAGCTGTACGATCATTTGTAGCACAGAGCTAAAGCGGCTTTTCCAAATAGTAATCTGGGAGGAGAATCTTTATCTTTACCTCATTGCACATGCACGTACTTCACAGCTGATTTTTCAGCTGGTTTGAGGCCTTTTTTGGCCTCCCAAGAGGCTTGAAAAAAACCCACTGCAGGCTTTGCAGGACGAATAATAGGCCCATTTCATCAATTCCTCTAATACAGGAAGTGACAAAATGGGCCTATTATTCGGTCTGCAAAGCCTGCAGAGGCTTTTCTCAAGACTCTGGGAGGCCAAAAAAGGCCTCAAACCAGCCAAAAATCAGCTGTGAGGCATAGTGCAGGTAAGGGACGGTGGAGGGGGGAATTGTGTGCGCATGCGCAGAGAGCGTGGAGGGGCATTTCCTTCTGGGTGCTGGCATATGAGCACGCGCACACCAGCACATACACAATTTTTGGCACAGGAACCCCAAAAAGTTAGTCACCCCTGTTCTAGGTGCTTCATCACTGGAGGCTTTTAAGAAAAGACTGGACAGCTATTTGACGGGATGATATAAGGACTTTTACCTTGAGCAAGAGGATGGACTAGAAGACCTCCAAGGTCCCTTCCAGCTCCATTATGAGTGTAATTGCAATTGAATACAATTCTGAACCCAGCTAGCTCTTGCTTCATTCACCATTGTGTGAACCTTTGTACAGAGTTTTTGGCTGAGGAATACTGGGAGCTGAAGTCCACACAACCTGAAGTTGCTAAGGTTGAGACACACAGAATAACAGAGCTGGAAAGGGAAATTGGAGGTCTTCTAATCCAACCCCCTGCTTAAGCAGCAGTTGTGTATACAATTGTAGATAAGTGGTTGTCCAATCTCTTATTAAAAGCCTCCAGCAATGGAACTCCCACAATGTTTGGAGGCAAGCCGTTCCAAAGATTCATTGTCCCAACTGTCAGGAAATTTAGCCTTGCTATAGATCAGGGCCATTACTTGGTCCTGAATTAGCTTGAGTATTTTTCTATAGAAAGCCCCCCAAACTGATCCTCCATTGTCAATCTATGTCTTTCCTTTCCCACACCCCAAATCCACCTCTGGAAACCAGGAGAACCGTAGTCGAAGCCAACAGGAAGATTGCTCACTCGGTACATTGGGTTGACATCAGCCTAATTGGTTTCATTCAGTTGTACCATTTAATTGACTGAAAGTGAACCATCGCTTGACGTTCAAGCAAAGTTCCAGGAAAAAGTTCCAGGAAGAACCAGCGGTGGGCTACTAGATTAATTTCTAAATAAGTTGGAGGGCTGGGCCCACCCGGAAGCCAAGAAAGAAAACAGGCTTCTTCTTACAAGCTTAGTCCTGCATGCTTAGTTTATTCCTCCACCACCCACCAAATCTTCCTTCCCCTTCTTCTCCAACAAGCAGTGTGGTCTTACTCATTGCTAACACTCCAACCTGAAAGAGTTCCAGCCTTTCACTCTGTTGATCTGAGACATGATCATAAATCACAAGGGCTTATTTGGCTTCTGGCTGATGAAAACTCTGAAGTAATCCTGGCAATCGCACGAGGACTTTGCTGTGAGTTCGGTGTCGCCTCCTGCACCACACTCTTTCTGCATCTGGGAAGGTGGGACTTGGGGCTGGGATTTACAGCTCCTCTTTGGTGTTTTTTTTTTAATTGAGAATTTACATGATAATTTGTGGCTACATGATTAGGTTGAGTTTATCTTATAAAGCAATCTAGGAGAGTTATTTAGAAAACCCTGGGGGTGCATTCCAGCTTCTTCAGCTATCCAAACCAATTGCTGTTGTTTCCAACCTCCTCCTCCTTCCCCTCCCCTCCCCATTCTGTCCCCTCTCCTCCTCTCCTCCTCCTCTTTCTTCTTCTTCTTCTTCTTCTTCTTCTTCTTCTTCTTCTTCTTCTTCTTCTTCTTCTTCTTCTTCTTCTTCTTCTTCTTCTTCTTCTTCTTCTTCTTCTTCTTCTTCTTCTTCTTCTTCTTCTTCTTCTTCTTCTTCTTCTTCTTCTTCTTCAGAAACAAGAGAGAAAGAAAGAGAAGTGGCTGGATGCAGTTTGATCTCCCGCTAGAAAGGTCAAAGGTCCCACAACACTCGTAAAAGAGTGGTTGAAGCCAGGAGAGGTTGCACTGCAATTGTCAAAACTAGATTCTCCCACAACAGTAGGTGGCTATACAAATGACAAGCTGTACAATAGTAAGAGCTGTTCCTCTATCAGGCGCATCTTCACCTGTGCTACGTTTATGACTCCATCAACCGTGGGTTTATTTAACAGCTGTGGGAACATGCAGGGTTATGTTGGTCAACTCCCCTAAATTGCAGCCTGCACATTAACTATTTCAGTTGGGGAGGTTCGCAAAAGGTGCCATTAAAATGCACATTTAATGCATGTACAACTTGTAATCACAGGTGTGGGGAAGAAAAACAAACTTGGACACGTTCTTGGATCCATGCAAAGCCTGGAGTCCAAATCTACTTGGAGAAGTAAGCAGGAAGTTGACCTCATAGCCTTTGATCCTCTAAAAATAATGATATATCCATTTTGAGGAATAAACTCCCCCCCCCAAAAAAAATGTTGATCACCTAAAAGCACCATCAGTTGAATGATACAGAAATGGCATAACTTGAGAGAGATCCTATGACCTCTACTGAGATTTAATGAATGTGAAATGGAAAGGAAAGCCAGTTTAATTTTTGCCAACCAGCTTTTGAAGCATGAATCAACTTACTACTTAAAAAGTAGAAACCTTTGGCCCAGGAGAATATAGAATTATGCTTTGGGTGCGGGGGCTAGATTGTAGAACATAGATGAGATCTGTTTGTAAAAAGAAAAATACAAAAGTGAAGGAATCAACCAGTTTGTTATTAACCAAGTCTCTTCTCCTTCTCCTCCCTCTCCTCTCTTGTTTTCTTTCTTTCTTTCTTTCTTTCTTTCTTTCTTTCTTTCTTTCTTTCTTTCTTTCTTTCTTTCTTTCTTTCTTTCTTTCTTTCTTTCTTTCTTTCTTTCTTTCTTTTTTTCTTTCCTTCCTTCCTTCCTCATTCATTTACTTACTTACTTACTTACTTACTTACTTACTTACTTACTTACTTACCTACTATCTCAGTCCGTAATCTCCCCAATGGTCATATAATTAACTACAGTATTTTAATAACACTCCCTTTAGTCTTTTTTATTATTGTTATTGCTACACATCCACTTAGGAGTAATAAATGGTAATCAGCAATTAATCTGCTGATATGCAAATATAAGATGCTACATGATGATTTGACAACACTGGACTGAGTCACTTGCCCAGCATTGCCTTCGTGTGAAAAAAACTCATATAATATACGTGGGAAATGTTCCTGCTGTTCTATGGGATTGGAATCTGTGGCAGATTTTCAATTCTCTTTTTCAGATTTTGTGTAGTATGCAGCAAACCTCAGAAGGGATCAGCTACACACTTCTGAGCCTGTTCTCCATTCTGTCTCCACCTTCTATGTTGGTGAATCTCTATCTCCTTCTAGTCAAATTTGACTCTTGGCAACTTCACGCTTGGATCAATGCAAGTTTTCATTCTTTTGTCTTTTTGGGGAACAACACATAAATGCTTTGCCAATGCCTTATTTTGTGGATTTGTGCAACTTCCAGAGTAGCTTCCAGACTTCAGGCTCTCTGGAGGATGGGTATGTTGGCGAATTAACAAAGAAATGCAATCCTTCCATCCCACCATCCTATCAGAATCTATTTCTCCTCCTTCTCCTTCTCCTTCTCCTTCTCCTTCTCCTTCTCCTTCTCCTTCTCCTTCTCCTTCTCCTCCCCCCCCCTCCTCCTTCTCCTCCTCCTTCTCCTCCTCCACCTCCTAAGAAAAAACAGTCCAGTTGCCTTTTGAAGATGCTACTTTGAGACAATTGTGACCTGGATGACTGAGATGTTTACATCCCTGAATTAAGAATTTCAGTAACAATCTTTCTTGTGCAGTGATGTTTCATTGCATGAAGTTCTTCAGAACATGAAATGAGCATAGCAAAGCTATAATGCAGGGGACTGCATGGAACTCATCAGCAGTTTTAAGGCAGGCACCCAGAGTTTGAGATGGATGCTCTAGAAACTGAATAAGTAAATACATTAATACATAAACCTTCACCAATTAGACACTTGTATAGAAGTAATGCCCTCTGTTTTAGTGCAGGGATATCTCCACTCAGGGCCCTGCTAGGTAAAGAAATATCAAATTCCAGTGTTATATCACTGTGCACAGGCCCCACCTCTTTTCTATGTGTGTCAGGCTATCACACGCATATACAACAGTGGTGAGGTTCTGTGTCACAATACCACTAACAATGCTTTCATAATTTTGATTACAGATATCTCTGTTTGGGCGTGATCCCTCCTCCTGTTGATCCTAACATTTGGCACGAAACTGAATTCTCTAATATGAAACAAGGGGAAAGTTGTTAAACAAACAAGCTGTCACATTAACTGCAGTTAATCTGCTTAATTTGTCATTCGTTGAATTTAATTCAAAAAAAAATTTTTTTTTGCTTCAGCTCTCTTTGGATGTATTCTTTGGCATGTCAAAGAATAATAATAGCACCTATTCTGAAATAGCTGTTCACACCTGCCCTTTACGTTTGTAAGAAATGTGCTGCATTCTACAATTATTGCAGCTGCTTTTAATAAAAGAAAACGTGGTTTTCACTGTGGCGTTCTGTGGAAGTGAAAGGTGAATTTAGAAGTAGGAGAGAAAAGTGTCTTGAAGCTCTTGAACTTTGGCGTTTTGAGTTTTTGGTGTTGGAGAAGAAGCCTGAGAATTATATGGGCAGCCAAGTAAACAAACAAATGGATCATCAAAGAAATCAAAATTCTTACTTGAAGCACAAATGAGCAGGCTGAAATTGTCATATTTTGGACACACAATGTGCAGACCTGATTCTCATCTATAAAGGTAAGAAAGGTGGAAGGAAAGAGAAGATGACCAGCCACAAATGGATAGACTCAGATACACTAGGTTGCACCTTTGTGAAGAAAGTTAGGAGAAGAAAAGAAGAAGAAGAACTTTATTGTCATTGTACAAGGACAACGAAACTGTGGATGCACCCCAGCAACTGTTTGTAATACAATAAAACCAAAGCACTTAAAAATAAAATTAAGAAAAATAGAGTACCCACATCTCCATTTGCAATTTGAAAATACAATGTCTACGAGTATACACAAAATATACATCCTAAGAGGACCCACCCCTCTTATAAGAATGATTTTTTAGCAAATATTAAAAAAGCAGAATATTATATTTCTTTGGATGAGAAAAGGAGAAACTTGTTTTTAAAGACAAAGCAGCTCCTTGCCCATAGCAGATATTTGGTGCTCATTGAGTGACTGGGCCAGGCTATCTACAAAACAAAAGACCTCAGCTCCTGGCTGATGAGATTAAGTCATGAGCCTCAGAACATAATAGGATTAGCCCTCTACCTATCTAGCAACAGAGCTCACCACATGGTATTACATCAGCCCAAGGTTCAACCAACCTTAATTCAGACAAACATGACTCCACATGGGAGTCTGCAACCAATAGGATACATGCCCTTGCCACAGGAACAGGAAGCTCAAGGTCAAAGCCCAAGAGAGGGTATAAATAACACTCACTCTCCACTCCATGTGATCAGCTACCCAGGACTTCAAACCCATGTGGTCCTGTACACCATTACACCATCCTTTCAAGCAGCCTCCATGTTTTCAGTGTCTTTCTCCCCACTTGGAACTGAACCCAGTTAGAAATTTCTTCCAACATTTGGAAGATAACATTGGCACACAACATGCTAGAAGAAGATCTATCTATGATGTCACTAAGAGTCAACTTGATAGTACATAATTAAGTAAAGGAGAAGGGGGAAGAGGGGAGAAGGAGAAGGAGAAGGAAAAAAAGGAAGAGAAGGATATGGAGTTAGAGAGAAGGAGGAGGAGGAAAAGGAGATGGAGTTAGAGAAGAGGAAAGAGAAGGAGAAGGAAGGGAAGGAAGGTAAAGTCAAGGAGAAAAAGAAGAAGGGGGAAAAAGAGAAGGAGAAGGAAGAGGCAGTAAATCCAGTGATTAGTATTCCTTGATTGTGGCATTAAACCTCCTGCTTAAGTTTAGGAATGTCATTCTCTCAGTTGGGTCTACATTGCAAGACTGCTGATAGTATCGAAAAAGATACACCTCTCTGCAGAGACCCTAAAACAATGTGGTGCTCCCCAAACTACATTGATTTCTGTGGACCTGCACTGAAAGATCATTTAGACAGCCTCCTCCAGATTCCCATAATTCCCCAACCATCATGAACCATGGCTATAGTCCAAAATATTTATGGGAGGGTCAATCCAGTAGACCCTGAAAGAATTCTTGTTTGAGAACTTTGGTTCAAAATCAGGAAACTACCAAGGTTTTGTGTGTGTTCTGCGGGCGTGTATCGTGTTCCCAGAAAGAATTGACAGTCAGATGCCTTAAATTCATTGTCTCTTTTTTTCAGCACATACCTCACTTGAAGCTGTTCAAATACAGGAAGAGAGAAAAGAGCTATTTACAAATGTTCACAGGGCAGGGTATTAATTAATCTTTTCCCCCTGTACAGTTTCTTTGTAATGTATAGCAAGTGCTGACACTGTTGGGTAAACAGGAAGATTAGCATATTTGCAAACTGGTCTAAGTTACTTTGATCACTTGATCTTTCCTTGTATGAGACCTGCTTGCAGGCGGCTCCTTTTCTTTTTTCTCCCTCTTTCGTGGGATAAAGATCGGTAATCCCTTTTTACACTGTTCTCCAGATCCATATTTACCGTTTCCAGCTTGTCTGGGGCCCAGCTACAGCTCTGTGAAGTTTTGGAGTTTGTTCAGCTAGTTTCTTTCTTTTCTTTTAATTCTTGTTGGTGGGGGGGCTTTGATGATTCAGGTTTAGTTCGGATTGGTTTGCTCTGTCAAGCAACATTCCAAAGAAGTACAAGGAACTAAATGGATAAGTCTTAAATGAGTCGAATTCATGACAAAGCAAACCAGAACTGTTGATAGCCAACATTGGGAAGAGGATGATGAAAAACTGTTAACTCTATTTGGACCTCCCTCCTTCTCACCCTTCTCCATTCCATTCCTCTCTCCCTCCTCCATTCCTCCCTCTCTCCTCCAT
This sequence comes from Bungarus multicinctus, assembly GCA_023653725.1. Lineage (NCBI taxonomy): Eukaryota > Metazoa > Chordata > Lepidosauria > Squamata > Elapidae > Bungarus > Bungarus multicinctus. Next base: position 4,689,776 of record CM042839.1, on the reverse strand, counting down.
TCCTTCCTTCCTTCTTCCCACCCTTCCCCCCTCCCCCCTCCCTCCCTTCCAAATAACAAAATAACAAAGTTGGAAGTGACCTTGAAGATTCCCTGACCCAGCAGGAAACCCTGTACCATTTCAAACAAATGATTGTCCAATCTCTTCTTAAAAACCTCCAGTGTGGGGGCAATTACAACTTCTGGAGGCAATCCATTCTACTGATTAATTGTTCTCATTGTCAGGAGAACAATTCCTTCCTTCTTTCCTTCCTTCCTTCCTTCCTTCCTTCCTTCCTTCCTTCCTTCCTTCCTTCCTTCCTTCCTTCCTTCCTTCCTTTCTTTCTTTCTTTCTTTCTTTCTCTTTCCTTCTTTCCTTCCTTCCTTCCTTCCTTCCTTCCTTCCTTCCTTCCTTCCTTCCTTCCTTCCTTCCTTCCTTCCTTCCACCAGAAAATGCAAATGTTTGTCACAACATGGATTTGCATCCAGTAGTGGAGTGTTTTGATTTGCAGCTAAGTGCTATTAAAAGCCTATCAACTTGCTTAGCCTATTTTCAACAGGCCAGACCGTTTAAATTAGGACAAGTTCCCTGCTGTTATCCAAGGTAAACAAAAGCAAATTGAAATGCAGTTGAATTCACATGTCTTCAACTTTCCCAGTTTGGAAGTTCTGCTCTTTCTCTCTATATGGACGTGGGACAATTCCAGGTCTTGTAATCTCTACATATCCAAAATGTGTCCAAAAGAACATTTCCTCCCTTTTTCAAGTAATAGGTCCAGTTCTGATTGAAACAGATGAATGTTCAACAAGATGCTTTCTTGATAATTGTAATAAAAATCTGCAGCTAAACCAATTACAAGAGCGATACAATTCATAAGTGGCTAAGAAAGCCTTGTTACAACAGTCTTGTACAAACCATCAAAAGTTGTCAACAATGGTAGATCCAGCAAGCCTACATTAAGAGCAGCCTGATTATCTCTTTATCTGCCCAAAGCAGAAGATAAAAAAAGATTGCATTTTGGAAAAACATGGTTTCACAACTTGGCTACAATAGAAAGAGTTTCTATCTTCCCAAGAAAGCTGTGTGAACGTGTTTAGAAGGGCTGAGCATTTGCAAAGGCTGACTTACAAACAGCCCAGAGTGGGGAGAGTCTTGGCAGAGACATCCACAGCCTCCCACAGTTGTCCTGAAACACCCTTTGATTAGGATTCACCCCTTAGTAATTTCAGTATTAGGCAGGAACACCTGTTGATTGTGTGCATGATGGAAGCTGTGGTAGCTCACATGCACAACTGCATTTTTCACATTATTTGGGCCCTCCTCTCACTTTTGTATCAAAGCGACAACCAACTCAAGACATAAGTATAAACATGATAAGAATACAGAAAATAGGTACGATTAAATGGGGACAATAGGACAGGAACAGGAGGCATGATGGTGCACTTATGGACTCCTTCTTCTTCTTGTTCATCAGCCATATCTGGACTGGTTGATACCGTCACCTCAGTCCATGATTCCTGGCTTGTCCCACCATTAAGTTCAAGCGGGGAAGATGGAGGTGCATATTTTGGGACAAAATATCCTCAGAAATGTCTTTGTCTTCTTCTTGTTTTGCTGCAATCAGCTGTGTCTTTCAATGTGCAAAGTTGTGGGTATTCCAAGAGTGGGTGCTGAGCATTTGTGGTCTGTCAGAGACAAAAACAAAGACAACGAGAAATTGTTTTTGAGACATTCTACATGATGGATATGTACTCTATGTATTGGAGATTTTTTCTGCAAATAACTTTTCTTCCTTTGAATAATAAAAATCTTTCCTACTCAGTTCCCTCAAATGACAATGTCTTCATATCTTATCCTCTGAGATATATCTATATCTATATATCTATAGATATAGATGGATGGATAGACAGATACTGTAATAGATAGTTGTGTGAGATGAACAGCTATATAAATTTAACTCACCAACCAACACATAAATAAATATATTATTGAAGATAGCTAATTAATGATATATGATGGGAGGGAGATAGATAGATAGATAGATAGATAGATAGATAGATAGATAGATAGATAGATAGATAGATAGATAGATAGATAGATAGATAGATAGAAAGAGAGAGAGAGAAAGAGATAGAGTGTATTTATTGGTGGATGTAACTAAAAACTCAGCACCCTCTCTTGGAGTACCAACAATTTTGCACATTGAAAGACACAGCTGATAACAGCAAAATAAGAAGACAGAGAGAAAACCATAAAGTTTTAAGAACTCAAACTCCTAGAAAGGTACAATGGAGTGTCCCCTCCCCAGGAACCTTCTCTTCCTCTTTAGACATCTTTAGTAGCCTTTTAACAGCAGCTTGGGGTTATTATCCGGACTCTGATTTTGTTTTTCCAATAGCAAATTCCCGGGGATGATATATTCTTGCCATTAGGAGTTTAGTGTTGGTTAGTTGTCTTTGGCGGTTTGATGTTGCCCTTTTAAAAGTCGGCTTAGCCTTATCGCTCCGTTTCCATGCGGTCATATTTCACCCCTCCGGTGCCTTTAGATGTTTAATACATGGGACACAAATTTAGGCCCCCTGTTTGTTTTTATTAGGCGGACCTCTTTCCTCTGCTCAACATTCTCAAATGTTCTCTGGTTGGAGCAAAGTTATCTAATGTAATCCACTCTTCTCTTAAGAGGGATATTCCACTTTGTTCATAAGCGCATAACATAACTCTAGTCCCCGGTGATTTCGTGGTGAAATGAAAACCCAGACGCTCATCCAGATGTCTTAGGAGATAAGGGCAGGCCTAATCCTTCTGTCACAGAGGACTTCAGGAGTAGAAATTCACCTATACATCATCACATTCTTATTAGCTTGGACCATTACAATCCCAAGACAAACATTTTCCACTGGGTCTGCACTGAAGCTTAGCAGCGTTAAGAAAACAGCCCCTGGCAAAAGTGTTATTTTAGGCTGAAACGAAAGTTGACATGAATGGCAATAGAAACAGAGCGGTATTGTTTTTCTTTTTTCGGGGCAAACCTATAACTAGTCTTAAATGAAAATCCAAGGCACCTTTAGAAGTAAAAGGCCCTCTGCTCCGAGATGGGTGATCGGATGTCAGGAGGCTCCCTTTGCGGGTTCAAATTCCAAAGCCCCTTGTCTTAAGCAGTTGAGATGCATGAAGTGGGGGAGAGGGACAATTAAGCCCAGAGAAGCTGAAAGCTCCCTCTGATTAAAACCCAAGATGCTGATTGACCTGGAAAGAGTGGAATCACTTCCAGTTCAAAGAGAGGCAGAGAGATGGGAAAAGTTAGAGGGGCATCTGTGGTGTTCCTGGAAAACCTGCCATTTGAGAAACCACAGGTAGGGAATGTGCAGAGAAAGGGGTGTTTGGGGAGAACAGCAAACCTTGTCTTAATCAAGAGCAACGAAGATGATTAAGGGACCGAAAGCTAAAACATAATGAAGAATGGTTGCAGGAATTTGGTGTGGCTGGTCTAGAGAAAAGAAGGACAAGGGGAGACACGGTAGCAATCTTCTAGTGTTTGAGGGGCTGCCACAAAGAAGAGGGGGGGGGTCAACTTATTTTCCAAAGCCCCAGAAGGCAAGACAAAAAGCAATGAATGGAAATTAATTGAGAAGAGAAGCAACCTAGAACTAAATAGAAAATTGCTAACTGGGAGAACAATTCACCAGTGGAACAGTTTGCTTCCAGGAGTTGTGAGTACTCCGTCACTGGAGGTTTTTAAGAAGAGATTGGACAGCCATTTGTCTGAAATGGGATAGGCTGAAATGGGATAGGCAGGGGTTGGACTAGAAGGACCTCCAAAGTAGCTTCCAATTCTGTTATTCTGTTCTTTATGGTTCCATCCATCACTTTCTACCCAGTTTTAGTTAGTTTGCAATTGTATTTTCCCTGTGCCCTTTGAAGGTTGGTTTCATCCATTCCAGCTATGGACATAATTTCTTATCAGAGGATGGAGATCCTTTAAGACATCTCCAGTTGTGCTTCATAAATGAAGTTGTCATGGAGTTGTCCATTTCTTCATTCCATGTTCCTCAAGTCACTCCTACCAAACATTTAGGCTTTCCAGTATTAAATTTTACTTACTGTACCTCTCAGGATCTTTATCAACTCCAACTTGTCCTTAATATGATATTTTAGTCTCAGCCCTCGTGAGCATTGAACATGGATTCTCTGAGCAGCCATACAACTCATACTCTTAGGTACCCTACTAGCTCAACCAACCTTTGCCAGAAGCTTTGTAGGGTGAAATGTATCTTCTTCTCTTTCTCCCTCCAACTACTTGGTCCTTTGAACCCCATCCCTCATCCCTTCCACATTCCACAGCTGAAGAAACAGGCTATCCCTTGTGAGATCTGCCTCTGTAATAATTTTGTTGGTGTACATTGTGACTACTTAATTTGACCCTCAGGATTCTTTAGCTTGTAAGGAGATTGCGAAGTCTGTCCTTTGTGCATGAAAGTTGCATAATCTTTAACAGAGATGACTTTATCAAACCATCAATGAACCTTTCAGTTCAACTTGGTTAGAATCTCTCTTCAGATTTGTTTTCACTCCAAGAAGCCCCTTTTCTAATTGGAAACACTGGCCCCACAGGCATTTTCTGGATTCCTCTGTTTAGTTGACAGTTAGAGAGGAAGGAGTGAGGCATCATTGTCTTGTTATCCAGATGACAACTCCCAGGATTGTTTCAGATTTCTGTGGGTCTCTCTGTGTGTGATTCTCTCAACAGTGGGTTGTTGTTCTACAGATTTGCTCTGTGCAGAACTGGATCAAAACGTTTTGCTGAGGTAGAACAGTGAGATGTCTCCTCCTTCCAGCTGAATTTTTCTTTAGGATTCTTGACAGACACAACAGGAACATCTTGAGGTAGTTCAGGACAAGCTTCATGGCACATAAGTTTCTTTTGTGACATCCTGCTGTCATCCCTCAGTAGCTATTGTTGTTGAGGAACACATTATCTGCCTAATAGTAGGGGTGGTGGCTGTGGCTGAAGGTGAGATCTTTGGTGATAAACATTGAGAAACTCTAAAGCAGTGATCAACTACAGAAAGGCAGTACCGATCTATTGGCTTGTTTTATATCCGTTCACTACAGGTGGCTCTTGACTTACAACATTTCATTTAGTGACCATTTCAAGCTACAACAGCTCTGTAAAAAAAGTGGCTTATGACCATTGCACTTTCCCGGCCTCATCTGATCATCTTTTGGGATCTTCTGACAAGCCAAATTAATGGGGGAACAGTGATTCACTTAGCAATGGTGGCAAGAAAGGTCGTAAAATAGGGCAAATTCACTTAGCAACTGTTTTACTTAGAGCAGAATTTTTGGTCAATTGTGGCCCTACGTCAAGGATTACCTGTATATATAAATTCTGCCCTTCCAATTACGGCCAAATGGATAACATCCTTAAAGAGACAAGACTCTGTGTAGAAATGGTGGAGACCTCAATATTTTCTGTCTATTCTGAGAAAGGGTCCCCCAAAAATGCCTTCTCAATTTGAGAAACCTTTGAAATGATTGGTGGACCAAGGATAAGTGCTTGGCATTTTTCATGACGTACATCATCTTCTGGGTCTTCTTCAAGCCAGAAAAACAACAATAAAAGGATTACAATGTCTGATTCTGCCTCCTTTGTGGTTGCAGTATTCATATCCTTGGAGGTGAAGAAAAATGTTGCAGACCAAATGTTTCCTGCTTTAGATTTCTTCCCATTCAATTGGAGAGGTATAATTAACTTAATGATTCATTAGCATCCACCCCATGTTCTACTACTTTATATAAGTACTTAGGAAACCAGAGTGACTATCTCTCAAATTAGCATGTGGGAAAAGTTCCTCTACTCATTCAAATAATTGCAATAGCTTCTATAAAACTAAATCATGAAAGGACAAGCAACATTTGAAATTGTACCTATGATTGGATTTAGGTATTTAGCTTTTGTTCTTGCTATTATGGAACTTTCATACTTTGTAAGTTTCTCCTTTTCCCCCACCTTCTGGTTTTCTTCATTTTTTTGTGAGGAAATTTAGAGCAGTATCCTTTCAGCAAATAGTGATCTCTGGTCACATCCACGTATTATCTTATATCTGGGCTAGGACACATTGCGCAGGGAAATTATGTACCAACATAATGAATCTGCATTCAAAATCAAGACAAAACCAAAGAGGTATTTGAGGGTTCAACAAATGGAAGGAGAAGGCCAGAGATGCTTCTGGTGTCACTGAGAACATGATCAAATTTATTTATTTATTAAGAAGATTTGAGGAGCTGCCCAACTCACTCACAGTGGCACTGGACAGCTTTCAAAAAACCCCAAATTCAAAACCCAATAAAGCCCTACATCACCCTCACATCTCCAGGCCCACTAGCAAAACTGTAACTTCAGGATCTTTTGAAAGAGTGTCAAGATGGGGGCCAGTCTTATCTCTGCAGGGATGATGCACTACATGAAGAGGGACACCACAGAGAAGACTCTTCTTTTTGGTCCCAGTATTGCAAGCTACTTCTGCAGCCAGATGCCTACAATTTGGCAGTTCAAATCCCACCAGGCTCAAGGTTGACTCATCCTTCCATCCTTCTGAGGTGGGTAAAATGAGGACCCAGATTGTTGGGGGCAATAAGCTGACTCTGTAAACCACTTAGAGAGGGCTGAAAAGCATGGTATATAAGTCTAAGGGCTATTGCCCTTCCTTCCTTCCTTCCTTCCTTCCTTCCTTCCTTCCTTCCTTCCTTCCTTCCTTCCTTCCTTCCTTCCTTCCTTGCCATGGTTGCATAGTGGATAGAATGCAAAATTGCAGGCTAACTCTGCCCACTGCCAGGAATTTGATCCTGACTGGCTCAAGGTTGACTCAGCCTTCCATCCTTCTGAGATGGGTAAAATGAGGATCCAGATTGTTGCGGGCAAGAGGCCAACTCTGTAAACCACTTAGAGAGGGCTGTAAAGAACTATAAAACGATATATAAGTCTAAGTGCTATTGCTATTGCTATCCCCCTGCCTCTCCATTCTGGTGGATTGGATAAATATAACTTGGAAAAAGTGGTCCTTCACATAACTTGGTATCATCTTTGTAGAACTCTGAATTCACCTGAAGCCAATAGCTGCAGGAGAAGACCAGGGTGAGCCTGAAGGTAGGGTCAAATGTGTTATTGGTTTGGAATCTCTTCGTACCCACAAGAGATGATTTCAAATCCATCCCTCCTTGAATTTCTTTGACTCTTATCTCCTGCAAATTTGCATTAGTAGTTCAGATTCTTGTAGGGAGATAGCACGGAAATAACTTGTACTCATGTGAACAACGTTGGTTCCCGATTTCTTGCGCCTGATGATCACTTTCCTATCGTGGTTTGGAGAAGACCTTCCAAGTGATAGTTCCCTAATTAAGATATCAGAGAACCCGTGTTTCATATAATGAAAACATCTTCATATGATGTTTTCATCTTCCTTATATGAAGTAGAGAAAAGGGATCATTTAAGGTGATGCCATTATTCTCAGCCAAAGGAGACAATGTTTTCTGGATAAAGCTTGTACGAACGTAAAGCTGGACCATATTTTTAGCATCGCAAAAATAGAAGAGGCGATATAAATTTTTAATGCACCTGGATTAGCATAAAGACTTAGGTTATTTTCAGTAGCTTAAAAAAACACACACACAAAAACCAACCGAATTATTGCTTTGGGATGTTTGGAGATATGAAAACATGTTCTTCCATGTAACAAGCCAAACAGCTTCACATTCTCTTCCATTCATTTGGTTGGAGCGAGCTCCATAATTGACATAATTACATACCTTGTATTAAAACTAATCTTGTCTAATGTAACGAAGGACATCCCGTATTAGGTCACATTTATTCTTGCATTCTCTGACACAACAAATGGACTTAATTAGCACTTTCTGTTGGCATCCAGGATTTCGCCATCGGTGAATTTTGTTTCGGCAAATCGGAGAGGAACCCTGAAATATTTCCGGGTAGAAAAAAAAAAATCAATTATTTACATTCTGTGCTTTTTTCCTCCTTCCTCAAAACCTTAAGTCTAATTTATATAGGCATCATTTGTTATATCTAGTAAATGACTAAAAGCTTTTTTTGAATTAAAAAAAACAATTAAAGAAATCAAATGATTTACTTTCTCTGGATTTCTACTGAACCGGTGCTAATTAATATTGCCCCCCCCTTTTTTTAAATGGCCTGCAAGAAGGCACAATTTAAACAAATCAATTATGAATGATTTTCTCAGTGTAAACATTTAAACAGGGTAGTCTGAGGGTTAGCTGAATATAAAACAATTGCCTAGCAAACATCAGGCTATCCTAAGGTCAGGTTATTGCCATTAATGATGGAGGGCACTAGCAAAATGTCTGCATTTGGGTGGTAGGATTTCCTTAAAGACTAAACAAAGTGCTACTGATAATGACAAATAAATCCCCAAAATGTTAAAAAAGGCAATTTGTCCAGTAGTGATTGGATAAAATGGATGACTTTAATGGTGCTTAACTTTTTAAGCACTTTAGGAAGCAAGATAGAGAATATGAGAATGGCTTCCTGGATGCCTGTAACTGCTGTGTTTTTCTTGGTCCCTTAGATTTTAGGAGACTTTGCAGTGATGTTTGCTTTACTGGGAGAGCCAGTGGTTGGAGACTTGAGATGAGTTTTCAGTGATGATCAGGAAATTCCTTGACAAGAAGATCCTCCTTCAGTTGGAAAAAGAGAAGGTCTCAGTTGCTGTTCAAATGCTGGTAAAAGATGGATTGGGATACATGGAAGAGGGGTCCATGGTGGTCTCTCTGTGCTTGGTTTTTTCCCCTTGCAGATGTTTCATTAACCCAAACTAGGTAACACCATCAATCCTACTGATGAACTAGCAACTGGCATTAATGATGTTACCTAGTTTGGGTAATGAAACGTCTGCAAGAAAACCACCAAGCTCAGAGAGCACCAAGAACCCATCAGTTATTCCCCCTCCCCCTCCCTCTTCCCCTCCCCCTCCCCCCCCTCCTCCTTCTCCTTCTTCTTCTTCTAAGAAACAGGAGAAAGAAAGAGAAGTGGCTGAGTCTGGATGCAGTTTGATCTCCCAGCTAGAAAGGTTGAAGGTCCCACAACTCCTAAAAGAGTGGTTGAAGCTGGGAAAGATTACACTACAATTGTCAAAACTAGATTCTCCCACAACAGTAGGTGGTTGTACAAATGGCAAGCTGTACAATAATAAGATCTGTTCCTCTATCAGGCACATCTTCACCTGTGCTACATTTATGACTCCATCAACCGTTGGTTTATTTAACATCTGTGGGAACATGCAGGGTTACCTTGCATGAAAAGTCAACTCCCCTAAATTGCAACCTACATGTTAACTATTTCAGTTGGAGAGATTCTCCTCCTGCCTTCTAGCACTGATGATGTTACCTAGTTTGTAGACATTATTGAAATGTCTACAAGAAAACTACCAAGCTCAAAGAGCACTAAGGCTGTCACTTCTCCTTCTCTTCAGTCACAACTGAAGCAACTTCTTGAATGAGAAGCAAAATGTCTTCAAGGAAAAACAATTAAAGTCCAATTGCTTCTTGAAAAAAGAACCTTTGGGACAGGTATTATCAGAAATCTCACACACCTGGTGTATCCTCATCCATCTATCATCCATTTTCTATCCATCCATCCATCTTCCATCCATCCATCCACTTCTCACATACATAAACAATGAGAGAAAAAGTTACATTAGAAAAAGAAGACCAGGTGCTATTACTGTTTCTCACATCTGGAACAAAAATTATTTGTGTAATTATCCTGGAAAAGAAAGATGAAAATCAAGATTGAGGATTACTAAGCAAAACAACATGATTTAATCATTTTGGCATTTATGATCTAGAATATCCAGCTCTGCTTAAGCTATGTACTAACTACACTACTACTACTAATTGTTATGAAAAGGATGGGAGGGGAAAAATCAGATATTTTATTGTAATAAGCAGTACACGATGCTTGGAAATTGTTATTCTGTATGGCAATTTGTTGATGGAAAATGTCAGAACAAAACAGGTTTTTGTTATTCCTCCCTGTTTTTGGCTTCATTTGCATTTAAAATGATAAAAAAAAAGTCAAAGGAAGATTTTTTTTTAAAAAAGCTGTGATACAATGACCTAAAGACACAACCAAGAAAATGAATGGTTTGCAAAGTTACATGAGTTCATTGTTCACTTTTGCCAATCCACAGAACCAAATAAAATAACAAAAACGGAAACCTCACCCATGCCTCTATAAATTTATGTTCTATATAGCATCAATTTCAGTGGCATATTTGTTATATGTTAGTTCAGCTTGATGGACAGATGCATTTCCAGCTTTCCTGAAATGGTGGTGAAAATTCTGCCATTAATGGACAATTGCTGTCTTTTCATTCTTTAATAAATGATAACACTGCTGAATGTTTTCTTGAAAGATTCTGGCTGATGGGCCAAATTTCTGCTGGTGATGCAAATGTTTGCTCTGAGTAAAAATAAAGTAGCTGGGACAATTCCTCCCCCCGTCCTTAATTCTGTCTACATGAAATAGTTTTCTCTTCTCTTGTGCTTCATCTTTTGTTTCTCGACTTATGTTGGGATTCATCCAGTTAATAATTTCTTTGAAACTGGTCTATTTTATTATGTTGTCTGAGTTGTATTCTGGATTTATTTTATCCCTGTAAGCTTAGGGGCTGGGCTGGGCTTTTGTGAAGTTTTGAGGAGGAGAAAGAAGTCTTAAGATCAGATTAAGTCCAAGTCCAACTGTGTAATGTAATGTGTCATTATTTCTTAGAAAAACATATACAGCAGCCTATATTATAAAAAAAACAGGCAAATAAGAATCAGAAAGATAAATAATAAAATACACATTTTAAAAAAACCCACCCAAAACACTTATGCACACCCAAACACCATAATGCTATCTTCCCAACTTCAAATGATCACTCCATCTTAGCCAACTGCTCCTTCTTCCTTCTTCTTCCTTCTTCTTTCTCCGTCTCTTCCTCCTCCTCCTTCCTTCTTTCTTCCTTTTCCTCCTCCTCCCAAATATCATTATTGAGATGAATAGTTGAGAAAACTAGAACTCATAATCTCTAGGTAATTAGCCCAGCCAGCTTTTATGCCTAAGGCAGGACTAGAACTTACCATCTCCTGATGATTGTCCCAGAGTCAATCAGCTGCTTTTGTGCCTATAATGGGACTAGAACTCGCCTTCTCCTAGTGGTTAACCCAAAGGCATTCAATGGGCTGTCCTGTTAAGGTAGGACTAGAACTCCTGTCTCCTGGTTTCTAGCCTAATGCCTCCACCACTTGACCAAAGAAGGAATAATCCTATTTGTGAATCAAGACAATAGAGTTTTGTGTCAGTAGTCACGATTCAAAAGATGAAGGAATAGCAAGCATCCAGGAAATCAACCAAAATTGTTTGGTTCAAAGAAGATTCAAGGCCAAGCAGTGACAGCAGGAACCTTCAACATGTTCCACCGTTCTTTTTAGAAGTTTTAAATCAGACGCTTTAAGCCTCCACCCTAATTTATCAACTCCTGATCAGCTCTGGGTTATTATTTGGCAGCAGTCGCCTACTCCCAATTTACTCACAAGCAAGTAGGTCCTCCCAGGTAATTCTCCCAAGCAATCAGGTGCTCCACCACTCTGCCTTTGGCTCTCCCCATAACGTCACCAATGCTCTGGTAGATCTGGGGCTGAGTCAGAGACTAGGTGGAGGAATTTAATGTGGTAGAGTTCTTGAAGCTAGTTCCTATTCAATAGTTCACAACACTTCCCTCTTTCTGCAGACTCTTCTGAAAAGACCATTGGTTAACAGTATAACAAAGTCAGAAAGGACCTTAGAGGTCTTCTAGTCCAGCCCCCCCCTGCTCGGGCAAAAGACTCTTTCCCATTTGAGACAAGTGATTGGCCAATCTGGTGGAGCTCCCATAACTTCTGGAGGCAAGCCATTAGTTGCTTTAACTATCAGGAAATTTAGTCATCTGTTCCCCATGGGAGTTGAAGTTCAACTCCTCAGTGAGGATCATGTTATACAAGGTTGATCTTGAGGGATCCTTGGTTCTTTCTGAGCTTGGATTTTTTTTTCTTTGTAGGCAATTCTTTCCATTCTCATGACTTCTACTTCCTTGACTGAGAATCCATGGATTAAGTTGGCAAGGTCTCAAAGACACTCAGCATTTAAGGTCAGTTAAAGTAGGAAATGTTCCTTTGAAGCATCTGCTAAGGTAGCCACATCTTCACCCTTTAAAAATGTCCAACAAAGAACAAGAAATTGTCATCTTCCAAACCAGTCTGTTCCACTGTCAAACCATTCTTCTGATCATGAATGCATCCCTTAGCAGGAAGTCCTTACTAAGTGAGGTTCTTTTAATTGCTTTCCCCCTGATTCACCTTCTGAGTCAAAATAAAAAAAAAAGATGTAGAAGATGCTTATAGAAATGGCTAGTTTATATTACTATGAAAAGGCAAAAAGTTGTGGTTTGATGTCAATGCCTTATTTTACTGCAACAGAGTGAGTGGGGAAATCAATCTTTTTTTCCCTTTTTTCCCAACCTTTCCTCACTTCTCCCCTCCTCCACTGCTTTCCTATTATTATAACATTATAAAGATTATAAACCAGAAATATTTCTGTTAGGCATAGTACCAGAAAAACATGCTAAAGGGAATATATATTTAATATTATATGTCTGGACGGCAGCAAGAATTGTATATGCAACACACTGGAAAAATGAGGAACACCCCCTTAGAAAAGTATTAGATTGTGCGGAAATGGATAGATTGACATTCAAGATAAAAGATAAAGAAGATACTGAATATTTTCAAGCATGGGACTTATTTTATCATTGGTTGGCCAATAGAAGTAGAAATTAGAAACTGGAAAAATACTACGATGTATGCCTTATGTTTAATATATTATTATTGTCAAGGTTCCGGCGATCAGCCTAATTAGCCTTGAGCCAAACTTCAAAAGAATCTGAAAGATTTATTAGGAGTAACGTGTCAGCATTTTCCCAGTTGGAGCCAATTATATTATATACTATTATGTAAGCAAATTGACTCAGACAATACGCTTTTCATAAAACACTTATATATGTTAAGGAAAAAAATATAAATAAACTGTTAAAAAAAAGTTTCCCTCATCCCTACCTTCCTTTGCTCCCAGATGCCAGGCAGAAATTCCAATACAGGTAGCCCTCGACTTACAAGATATTGTTTTGTGGCTGCTTGAAGTTAACAACGGCGTTGAAAAAAGTGACTTAGGATCGTTTTCATACATACAACCCGTCACAGAATCCCCATGGTTACCGTGGAGGGGAAGCCTGTCAGCCTTGGAAGCCAAATTTCACTTAGAAGCTTAAGGCTGCCACATTTAGTGCCTGGGAATTTGGGAGGAGGGATTTCATAGAGAGGTAGAAGATTAGACTCAACAACACTCTTTCTCAGAAAGTCAAGGACATGTCACCCTGCACCTGGAGGGGATGGCTCCAGTTGGGGAAACGATTTGATTGGGCCATGTGATGGACTGATGGGTGCAGGGGAAGGATCTTTGAATTTCTATTGGGAAGGGAAAATCTGGAACTCTCAGATTCAGGTTTTCCCAGATATGCCAATATGACAGCTCTAATAAAACAGACCTTTGAAAAAATGCCTGTCTCGGAGTTTATTGGTTTGGAGTTGGTTAGTTGGAACTGTGACATTCAGATGCTTTGCAACCGACTAGTATTTATGACGGTTAAAGTGTCCCGGGGTGTGTGTGTGTGTGTGTGTCACACGATCCCTTTTTTTGCAGTAAGCCAAAGAAAGGTCGTAACGTGAGGCAAAACTCACCTTACCAGTGTGTTGAATGGTGTAGGGTCTCCTGCTTGGGCTGGGGGGAGGGGGTTGGACTAGATGACCTACAAGGTCCCTTCCAACTCTGTTAATCCAGCTCAATTATGGTCAGTAATTCGGTGATTACCTACCCTTTTTTTCTTCTTTCTTTTGTGCTCATTCCATCCCTTACTGGCTCAATCCACAAAGGACAGGAGATAGCAGAGAAGATTGAGATCCAAACCCTTTGTTTTATTGCAAATTGAAAGAATAGAAGCAGGCGGGTGGGGCATATCATTTGCATTTTTAACGGAAGCTCAACCTTAATGGTGTTCACTGAAGCTTTTCTTCTGTTTCCCCCCCACCCCCTCTACCTGTGGCAGCATTATTCATTGGGGAGAGCACCCCAGGCAAAATATTTCGCTTAGTGTTGTTCTGGCTCCTGTTTAGTTTTTAATAAATTAAATTCTTTCTATCAGCGCAATATTCCTTAGACAAGCACTTCCCAGAGAGGCTGGAAATGAACTTAAGGAAATTAAAAGCTCTTCCTGCTGCAGAGCAACACTGCAGGCCGTGGAAGGGCAGGGGGAGGGAAATCCACTTATTTATTCCATTTTGCTTGGAATAATTTTCCTTTAAAAAAAAAAAAAACCACACACCTATTGCCGTTCTTTATTAAATACCTTGGGTTTTCCTCTTGAATTCCACCAAGTAGCTTGGCCTTTTCCTGCTTGCAGCTTACGTAGGTTGCAACTTGGTACAGTAAGTCACTTTGAGCAAGATGGATGGATTCTCGGTAACTATGGGATCCCTGTTTTCTCTCTCATTTAGTGAACAGGCAATGCTTAATGGATCTGTCATTTTAAATAGCATTAGTCTATCTTGTAAATAAAGGAGAGGGGTGGAATGCAAGCATGAGACATGCTAAGGGAAGCTTTCATTCATGCTTAAAAGGTGGAGGAAGAGGGTGGGTAGAAATAGAAAAGTTCTTTGGATTGTTTTGACAGCTTCACTGGTAGGGTGTCTTCAACAACAACTTACACAAGCAGCATGCCAGATGCGAATTGGGCTTTGTGCTAATCTCTCTCTTTCTCTCTCTCTGAAAGAAAGAAGAAAGAAAGAGAGGGAGGAAGGGAGGGAGGATGGAAGGAAGAAAGGAAGGAAAAGGAGGAGGAGGAGAAAGGAAGGGAGGAAGGAAGGAAGGGAGAAAAAAGGGAAAGGGAAATCAGGAAGGAGGGAGGGAGAGAGGGAGGAAGGGAGGAAGAAAAGAAGGGAAACAGAAAGGGAAACAAGGAAAGAAGGAGGGAGAGAGGGAGGGAGGGAGGAAGAAAGGAAGGGAAAGGGAAGGAAGGACGGAGGGAGGGAGGGAGGAAGGGAAAGGGAAGGAAGGAAGAACAGAGGGAAAGAAGAAAGGAAAAGTAATAATGATTCATATTATCCACAGTTCAAAAGATTATAATTCATAAAAATGAGAAGAAACTCCAGTCCTTGTGTGTACATGTGTAGGAGGGGTGTTATTTCATGCTCTTTTAACCCCCAAGATGACTTCAGCGTTAGGGGGAGGAAAAAAGTCTAGCTGCAAAAACAGTAGGGAGAAATAAAACTGAGCTTAAGCCAGAGGAAAAAAGGGAAAGAAAAGAAGGAAACTATAATGTTGGCCAAAACCTTTTGTCGATTCTACCGATAGCCCTCCCTGATGCAAATTGGTCTCTTTTAACAGCGACAAGGGAAAAAAAAAAAAAAAAAACCCACGGGGTAATTTATATTTTCTTCCTAAAAAAAAAAAAAGGAAAAAAAAAGAAATTATTTTAGCTTAGAATTCCAATGTGTTCCTTATTACACGGTTTCACAATTGGGTCCGTCCTCCCGCTTGTAACATGCGAGCTGATTTAAAACGTCAGCGCAAAGAGCCAAAGGGCAAACAGGAATAGCAGGCACCCAGTATGGATTAAGTTGAAAAGCAATAATAATAGAAAGCAAATAAGACATATCTCTCTCTTTTTTTAAAAAAAAAAAAGATATTAATCATCATCCCAAAGCAGCCTTGATTTCCTTGCTATCAAGTTTGCTAACTGCAACTTCCTTTTATGTACGAGTTGCATTAAATGAGGCATTTAATTCAGCAAACCTTACAGTCCGATTCCTTCAGGGAAAAAAAAAAGAGAGAGAGAGAGAGAGAGAAAGAGAGACTGGGTTACTTCAATTTGTAGCAAACCATCCCCGTCTGATCAAAGGCTTGCAAGTCGATTCCAACATGCTGCTTAAATTAGGCTAACACCAAAGTGTTTGGCTCTGGGACAATATTTGGAATGTCTTTACCCAAAAGCAAAAGCAAAAAAAACAAAAAAATCTTTTGCACATATGGTTCCAATAGCCATAATGCCAGCCGTATTTTTTTTAATGGGCTGACAAGGAGCTACAGCGTAATTCTTTGACTCCCCCCCCCCCACTTCAAAAAAAGAAAAAAAAGAGGGGGAAAAATAGGATCGCTCCCAAAAGTTCTCGTGCTGTCACCCACAAAGTAGTTAGGCTATTTCTTTTTTCCTTTTCTCTCCCCCTCCTCTTGACTTCCTTAATGAAGTTCTCGAATGGAAGGCTTGTAGGGGCTTCCTTGGCCTGCTAGTTAGGAATCCAGGCGTTCGTCGTGAAAGGCTCGCTTATATTTCTTTGGAAAATGGAATCAAGAAGAAGACAACCTCGTTTCACAGTTTGGTGATTAAGGGTAATATACAGTAAGTGTGTGTGTGTGTATATGTGTGTATATATATATATATATATATATATATATATATATATATATATATATCTTTGATTCTTTGGGTTTTCTCCCGCATAGAATTGGAAGTACCTAGGCCTAGATACTTCCAATTCTACGTGGGAGAAAACCCGAAGAACCAAAGATCCACATACAAATACCCACAAAAACAAATATATATATATATATATATATATGTTTTCGGAGGTTTTTGCAGGTATTTGTATGTGGATCTTTGGTTCTTCGGGTTTTCTCCCGCGTAGAGTTGGAA
>CM042839.1:4572940-4667940 GCA_023653725.1 Bungarus multicinctus | reverse complement strand
AAATAAAGACCCCTTTCACACATTCAGAGAACACGTGGGGAAAAGAAGAGGTCAGATATACCTTGTCTTGGAAATGTAGGATCGGGGAAACACTAAACCCACGTTGAAAAAGAAGAGTACAGCCTTTGTCTGAAGGCGCAGCAGTTGGCTGACTCAGATGAAGAAAGCTATGGCATCCTTTTCTAGTTCATGTCCCATGACCACCCAAAAAATATTCACAAATCGAAAATTGCATGTTTCTTTACCAGAGATGAACAATATTCTCCAAAATTTTATTCTTTTATTTAAAAATTGTGTATGGCCGCCCAATTCATAGTGACTCCTAAAAGCTTAGAAAGATAAAACCCCAGCACACAATCCAGTAAACCTTCTGGTGACAACAATCAAACAAGTCACTTGATGGGCTCCATATGTCTCTAGGGTCCCGAGACCTGTTGGAAGAACCATGTCTTCAGGGCCTTATGAAAGTACGGGCCAATCTTATCTCCGCAGGAAGGGAGCCACCATGGAGAAAGTCCTTCTTCTTGGTTCTGCTAGATCAGGGGTATCAAACTGGATTTCTTCAAGGGCCGGATCAGCATTGTAGTTCTCCTACATGGGTCAGCTGGGGGGTGGAGAGATAGGACAGATGCCTCCTGCAGCATCCTGCTGGCCAAAACGGGGCACGGGGAGCTATATGAGACCCTGTGCCCCATTTTCAACCGTGGCTTCCTGCAACACTCTGCCAGCCAAAACAGGGCATAGGGCGGGGGGGCTTGCAAGTCCCTGTGCCCCATTTTGGCTACCAGACGCACCATAGGCTGGTCCTTTGCTATTTCCAGGCTGGCCACACTGGGGACCAGATTTAAGCACCCCGCTGACCGGATCTGTCCCACGGACCTTGAGTTTAATGCTTCTGGATGGACCTCTTTAGGATTGTCATAAATATGAGATGGACCTCTTTAGGATTGTCATAAATATGAGTCAGTTGCCAAGCATCAGAGGTTTGATCATGTGACCACGGGGATGCTGCAACGGCCATAAGCATGAAAGAACTATCCTAAGTCACTTTTTTTCCAGTACTGCTGTAATTCTGAATGGCCACTAAAAGAACTATTGTAAGTCAAGGACTAGCAGTATCACACCAAAACTTGGCTATCGACCGTTATAAAATATACACGCAAACTATAATAACCTTGAACGCAATCTGTTTTAACTCTTTTTACCGACCATCTGTGCTCTACCATTAGATAAAACACTTTCATTCACAGACACTATTTTGTATTTGATATAAAACCCAGAATTTGCGAATCTGTCTTGCTGGTTCATAAAACGGAGACGAGATTATGACAGCGGGGAGAAAGCAGAGGTAAATCAGAATTTTATTTTCCTGCCAAGGAACATTTCATCTGCTAAAAATAGAACTGGCCATTCCACTGGATTAAATACAGCATTTAATGAACCCTGAGAAGTTTCATTATTATTACTATTATTATTATTATTTTTCCTGAGCACGAACACATTCTAAATTCCAAGTGGATTGGTCCATATGGTTGCGTGTGAAGAACAGATAAGCATAAAATAGACGACGTATATTTCATACGTAGCTTTGATACCAAACCTCAAGGCTCTTGTGTGTATTTTTAAACTCTTCTAATCTTGGTATAGTTTGTTTTCATGTTGAAAAAAAAAATGAAATAAAACAGAATAATTAAAAAAAACTGTGTCCGAACCAATCAGAGAAATTTGATAAACATTTTGCTTGTGTAGTATTGGCCCAGACTCTGATGGGCCTTTTATATTCACATGCCCACTTCACTTCAACAAGTTAGTTATTTTTTTTTAATGGCTCCGATAATGTTAGTTTGAATTTTGGATTCCCGGCATGAAAAAGGAAACATTTTCTCTTTTTAAAGAAGCCCCTGCAAATCTGAAGGCATGCATTTAATTCTTCAACATCCCTTCCTTCCATTGCTTTTACGATGTGGATCCCCTGGGAAGCTTCTTTCAGCATAAGAGTTTGGGGAAAAAAAAACAAAAAATTGGGATTTTTCCTATTGCTTTTCCACTAAAAAAATCTTAGGATGTGACAGCTGCTTCTGTAACATAACCTCAAATCTCTGGCAGCTGTGTTGGTTGGTTTTATCCTCTGAAAATCTTTGGACTCCAAAGATACCTTTGCGGTTACAGGAAGTCCTCGACTTTTGACCACAATTGAGCCCAATGCTTCCATTGTTAAGTGAATTTCGACCCGTTTTACAACCTTTCTTCCCAGGGTGTTAAGGGAATCACTGCAGTTGTTTAGTTAGTAACCTGGTTTGTGAAGTGAATCTGGTTTCCCCACAGACTTGGCTTTATCAGAAGGATCGCGCAAAAGGGGATTCCCATGACCCCGGAACCTTGGAATCGTCATAAATATGAGACAACAGGGGAAACCAGGTTCACTTTATAACTGCGTTGCCAAGCGTCTGATCAAGCAACCGTGGGGAATCCTGCAATGGTTGTAAGTGTGAAAAATGATCCTAAGTCACTTTATTGAGTGCCGTTGTAACTGTTGTGGTTTGCTGGCAGCCTGTGCAGATAGCAATGGAATCGGACAGTGGGGAAGAAAGGGAACCAGTCTGGAAGTCTGGAGAGGATTCAGACGAGGGTCCTGCATCCAATGCAGAGATGGGTCTAGGACCATTTGGGAGTGGCGTGCTGACTCTGGAGCCTTCGGAATTTGGCAGCAGTGAGGCAGAGGAACAAGGGGAGCCTGTTCCCAGTGCGTGTGTGCACAGAGCCGTTAGAAGGCGAGAGCAGCTGAGACAAAAGGGATGACTCAAGAGTAAGGCTTGGAGGTGATTGCCCCTCCCATAACATATAAAGGAAGTGCAAAGATAGAGAACCTTTGCAGGAAGCAAAGTCATTCGTTCTGTTCGGATTAATCTTTGAAGCTCTGTGTGGACTCTGTACTTCAGTTGGTTTTTTATACTTAATTTGGCACTTTAGTTGCTGGCAGCAATTCAAAGGAGAGAAAGGTGGGTGCTTATCTCAGGGACTCTTTGGGACTCATTACCGGCTGGGAATGAACATAATTCCTAGTGTTGAAATAAAACAACAAGAGTTGTTTTAACTAAGTGTGTGCTTAATTACGGTCTCAGGAAGCCTTGGTCAGAACAGTCACTTTGAAAGGTCACTAAACAAATGTTTGTAAGTCAAGGACTGCCTCTATCTCTTTTGATAGAATCTCTCTGGTCCATGCAGTCATGGAGAAGCTGAATTGGATGGAAGTTCTCAGAGCCATCAGACAGATGTTCCTCATCTTACGTAAATATAGAGGAGAAAGATGTTGTGGACCTTGTCTTAATTCCTACAGTGACCCAGAAGACTTACTCCTTGTTTGTAGTCCCTGGATGGTGTTAATGTCTTGTCTTTTGAGGTCCCCTGACCTGCTTTCTTTCTCACTTTCTGGAAAGTTCTAAAGATAGTTGGGTTTCATTGGGCAACAGAATCTGGTTGTTAGTTTGTTGAGAGGATTTTGTTGGGATCAAATGATTGCATAATATCTTGGGTTCTCTGAGTGACGTTAACACTTGTATTCTTTTATGGTTTAATCAGATTTTTCTAAACTACATAGAGACCTGGGAACTTCATGGTGTGTACAACTATGGAAAAAATTAAATCAATTAACACGACCCTGTTAGCGAGATGGGTTTGTTTGTTTGCTATTATATATTCTATGTCTCTAATCTTGCCATTTCAGCTTCCCTTGGAAATTAAAATGTTTCTAAATATAGTGATACAGCTGTTCAACTGACAAAACTGTACGTAAAATGTATATTTCATTCTATAGCATAGAAAAAAGATGTGTAGAGTGAAAATAGCCACACACACAAAAAAAAACCCCACCCCGAAACCCACCACTTTCTATTAGAAAAAAAATACTACAGAATATGTGTTTTAGGCAAAACAGCACTTAGGGGTGTGCTTATTAGGAGAAATACGTACAAAAAAACAGTAATTTTAATGACGTTAAGAATCAAACTCCAGTAGATAGATGGTCCAAGCTTAATATTGTAAGAATTAGAAACTACAAAAAAACAGAAACATGGATATTATTTTCTTCCATGTTGAGCTGTTACTAAAGCTTATAGGCAGATGGTAGGTGGATGACAGACGGATAGACAGATCAATGGTTAGATCTTACCTCTTTTTCTTTTAACCTGTATCACATGTATGTGCTTGTATTTGATCTGTAATTGTACGTGGATAAAATAAAAGAAGTTGATAGCCCACTGATTATGTTTGAAATGGAGAAGACTTATGCAATTAGCTTGGGAGATGCTGGAGAAATCTTGGAGGATCATATGAAAATCTGATTGCATTAAATTATTGCAAAATTCCAAATGTCTGGATTAAAATTTCAGGGATATTCTACTCCCTTCCTTCCTTCCTTCCTTCCTTCCTTCCTTCCTTCCTTCCTTCCTTCCTTCCTTCCTTCATTCTTTCCTTCCTTCCTAAGGGAAGCTCAGAATCATGAAAGGAGAAATATATGCCAGATCTCTTAGAAGTGGCTAATTGCAGCCCCAGTTTTGCCTACGTAAGTAGAGTTATTATTTTGTACCAATGTAGTCAGTAATAAGCACCAGTAAATGTTACATGGCCACCTTAAGGAAGAAGATGCTTTTTTGGTGAAAGGATGGAGAGATACAGGATGACCTATCACCCAGTTCATTGGCGTCTCCTAATTCCAGCTGAAAGCCTCTTGTTGTCTCATTGTACATTACGTAACTCTATCTACTCAAGACCGTGCTTGACTGGTTCCATAGAGAACAAATTACATTCAACATAGGGTAATTTTATAGTGAGGTGTCTGAGCTTCTCAAGTTTAGGTTATTGAAGGGAGAGTAAAGATAATGGCTACAGATAGAATTGAATGTTAAAGCTTCATTATTGATAAGGGGATGGTTGAATAATACCCTTGCAATATGTATGTTTCTCAGGTCAACAAGTAACCCACAAGAAGTCTTCAATAGTATTTGGAAAAAATACTTCACTGTTTTTATTCCAGAAAAAATGAATTCTGGACAAGCTACTTCCCAAGCTCCCCAGTTATATCTACCTGACTCAACAAAGTGGGGAAGCATGGTATATTGCAAGTCTTATCTCTTAAAGATTACAAAATCCTTAAGATTACAAAAAAGATGTTGAGACTCTAGAAAAAGTGCACAGAAGAGCAACCAGGATGATTAGGGGACTGGAGACTAAAACATATGAAGAATGGTTACAGGAACTGGGCATGGCTAGTCTAGTGAAGAGAAGGACCAGGGGAGACATAATAGCAGTCTTCCAATATCTGAGGGGCTGCCACAGAGAGGAATAGGTCAAGCTATTTTCCAAGGCACCTGAAGGCCAGACAAGGAATAATGGATGGAAACTGAGCAAGGAGAGATTCAACCTGGAAATAAGGAGAAACTTTCTGACCATGAGAACAATCAACCAATGGAACAGAAGTTGCCCTCTGAAGTTGTGGGAGCTTCATCACTTGAGACTTTCAAGAAGAGATTGGACTGCCATTTGTCAGAAATGGTGTAGGGTCTCCCTCTTGGATAGGGGTTGGACTAGATGACCTACAAGGTCCCTTCCAACTCTGATTATCTGTTATCTTAAGGAGGTCCATGTGGTGAGATCAAGAAGGAAGGCCTTCTCCAAGATGCCTCCCTACACCGTCCCTGAGGAGATAAGATTTAAGAATATACCAAATCCTACAGGATGCAAAATTGAGGCTGGTTTGGAGGTCCCAACCCAAGCAAAGACCTTTCGAGATCCAAACACAATGTAGAATAGTTTTAAAAGTCTGTCAGATGAAGAACTTTCAGACAGAAAAATCTGGGTATGGAACGTACTTATGGGCAAATGTCTATGGAGATCCTCTGTCATCCAGGTCATGGTTGTCCCAAAGGTGCTTTTCTCAAGAGGCAACAGGACTTTCTTTGTTTTTCTTTGAAGACATTTCACTTCTCATCCAAAACTTTCCCAACTGAGCTGAAGAAGCTTCTTGGATGAGAAGCAAAACATCTTTAAAGGAAAAACAAGGAAAGTCCAATTGCCTCTTGGGGAAAAAAAGCACCTTTGGGACTACTTACCGGCAAATTATATGACGAAGTGTGAGAATGGACACAACCCTAATTGTAGCATTTCTAGCTTCTAATTCCTGTGGTCCTTCCCTGGCTTGATAAATAGACCTTTAAAAACAATTATGTGGACTATAGATCAGTGGACATTTTGAAAGTCCACTGGTAGTAATATAGCAAAACTTGACACCTCTGTTGAAGGTTTCCATCAACACGAAACCTCTCCGTTGTCATCTCTTAAAACAAACCCTTGTTTTTCTCCTCCCTGCAGGAAGAGAACCCTCCCCAGTCAAAAGTGAGGGTGTTTCTTGACCCAGCTGCCATTCCTCAAAAAAGAAAAGAAAAGAAAAGAAAAAAGCAAGCCAATTTAACATAACACTAATTCTTTCCCTTGACTAAGGGCAGTGATGAAATTCTACCTCTTTACTTTAAAGCAGAGACAGCTGTTGGTAGCTGCTACAGGCAGGCCTATCCTGCCCCCCCTTTCCCCATCCCAAATATGCATGTACAACAGAATTCTTTGGATGTATGTTGTACTACCAAACCGCAAAAAAAAAAACCTAGGAAAATCCTTTCAAACATATTCATTACTAGCTCGATACCCGCGCTTCGCTACGAAACTATGTGGTCGGGCTTAGTTTTTGGGGAAGAAAATAAGGTGGGGGGAGGAATTGTGCCTCTGCCTAGCAGCATCCATCTGTATTCATCTGTCTAGCGTCCTGCCAGTGTGTGAGAGAGTTGAGGGCTGTTTGGAAGCTGAAACAGTATTTGCTGTGTGAGCAAGAAGGAGACAGCAAGGAGCCTGGGCGTGGCTTAGCTCAACTGTTCTGTATAAAAGCTGCTTGCTGCTGTGAAAGTAAAACTGAAACAGAAACTCCTCTCCTCTGTTTGTGTTTTGCATTTGGAAGAGATTTCTTTTCAGGTGGGGAGCGGGAGTAGAACTCCTTAGCATCAGAGCGTGTTAATAATAACATACGAAATATTAATGCTCTGATGGTCACTTTGAAAAATCCTTTCTTAGTTTGCACCTAGAAGCCAAGAGGAACATACGTGCCAAATTTGAACTTTGTAGGCTTTACGGCTCTGGAGATTTTGTGATGATGCATGAGTGATATTTTGCTTTTATATATATATATATATATATATATATAGATAGATAGATAGATAGATAGATAGATAGATAGATAGATAGATAGATAGATAGATAGATAGATAGATAGATAGATAGATTTCAATGGGAAGGTCTTGTGGGGCTTTTTTTCCTTACAATTTGGACTGCCTTTAGCGACATTGTCTTGAAAAAAAGACCATTTTGGATTTGGATGCATGAGTGCATACATGTGTCTTTGTTGTTTCTGGAGATTCTCAGTCATCCAGGTCAAGGTGGACAACCAGGAAAAGCTTCTTGGAAGAAGTGTCTTCAAACAAACACCAGAAAGTCCAGTTGCCTCTTGAAAAAGCACCTTTGGAACATGTGTCTTTGCTGTTCCCCATTTTCAACTCATGGTTTCGTTCTGTTGCGCAATGCTGCACCACCATTGACAGGTGCTCGACTTTCTGATGGTTTTTCCCACCTACAGCGGTTGTAGCACCTGTGTGGTCATGTGATCAAAACTCAGACGCTAGGCAACTGACTCGTATTTATGACGGTTGCACTGTTCCCGGGGTTAAGTGATTCCCTTTTGCGACCTTCTGACAAGTGAACTGGGAAGCCAGATCCACTTAAGAGTTCCTAACTTCACCACTGCGGTGATTCACTTAACAACAATGCCAAGAAAGGTCCTAAAACGAGGCAAAAATTCCCCTTATGCGTGTCTCACTTTGCAACAGAAATTTTGGGGGTCAATGACATCCCGTTCAAAGCAAGTTTTCTTAGTGTGTTCCTAAACAGAAGAGATATCACTTTAAAAAAAAATCATCACACCTCAACAGGAAAGAACTTAGTAGATGAAATGTTGGAGCTTGCCAATTTAAGAGAGAGAGAGAGAGAGAGAAAATGCATTTATTAAAGGAGATTTACAGGATTCACAGGTAAGAAGACTGTCGTTCATTACACTTCAGATTAGAAGCAATATCTGGGCTGATTGAAGTACTCTGCAATCAAGATGGATTACCAGGGAATCTTTTAAGGCTACAGTAAATATGTCTTCAGAGCCTTCTCTGCAGGAGATTTCTCTGTCATTCCAGTTAGAGCAAGAAAGAAAAGTGCTAATGCATATATTGTTCCCTTACTTATATCTAGTAAGGGAAAGGGAGGGGAAGAGGGGAAAGAACAGCTGAGTGAGCCAAATTCTTTATGAACATAACAGCGGAGCAATTAAAACAAATGTGATTTTCCAGATCAAAACTTCTGCCTGCTAATTGCTGTATGGCACCTATCCTAAAACTACAAGTTTCCCTTCCAGCTGTTTTTGATTTCACGATGCTTCTTCTTCTCCTTCTTCTTTCTGCAATCTTCTTGAGAGCCAAGAGGGTGATCAGGAGTCTGAAGCACAGGAGAGGTATCGAGGGATTTTTTAAAAAATTTTTTTGCTGAAATGCACTGGGACCAGGAAGGCCTTTGCAAAAGAATCAGTCTTCCATGCCATTAGTATTTTCGTGGCAATGAGGTTCCAGTGAAGATAATTGATTGGAGTGAAGTCACCTTAAAGACCATATGCAGAGGGAGTAAAATGGTGAAAATGTATAAGGTAAAAAGAGTGGCAAGCTTGAACTGACAATGAAAGGGGATAACTTTTGGATAATAAGAATTAAGATGCGATTGATTGGTGCATAAGCGCATCAATCGTGCCTACCGTCCCTGTCCTATTGTTTCTCTTTATTTTTCTTATAAGTATCGATCTCATGTATTCAAAACTATATTTATTCTTATACCTGTATCTTGTAAGTGATTGACAAATCAAACAAATACTAAATTATTATTGGGAATAATAAAATGTGAATATGCAGAAGAAATAAAATATTTAATTTTACATATAACTACTGTGACAAGGATAGCACAATGTTGGAAGGGTGATCAGATGCCAGTAGAAAACTTAATAATCCAAAAAGTCTACGATTGCGCTGAAATGGACAAATTTACCCTAAGATTAAAAGAAAAGGAAGACTCAAAATATTATACAGTCTGGGAAAACTGGTATAATTGGATAAATAATAGCGAGTAAATAGATAAGGAAGGAAGAATATAAAGAGGTTATAGTAGGAGTAGTAACCAGATATATGAAATAAGTATTAGAATATTGTTTGATAAGAAAGCACCGTCTAACTAATTTGTACGGTATATGTTTTTTGTTTTTGTTTCATTTTTAATGAAATGCTTTGTATTTTGTATATATCTTTTTAACGTTTAATAAAATTTTGCTAATAATAATAAAAAAAGAAAAGATGAATTCTATTGAATAATAATTGGAATAACAGAATGTGATAAAACTTGCAAATGTGACAGATATAAGAAAATGTGTGTAATGAATATAGAAATTGAATAAGAATATAGATAATATTGTAAAATGATGTATGAGAATATTTAAAGAAAAATGAAATAAGCAATAATATGATATGAAATTTGGATCTGAAAGCTGAATATGTAATCATGGCCCTGTTTGTATTCAAATTTAAAAACCCTGGAACTACATTATTCACCTAAAGGGATGTTTTTCAAAATATAAATAATAAAAAATAAATTATGTTAAAAAAAAAAAAGACCATATGCAGACAAGTTTTGGGAGGCCCAGCTGGAGCCCTTCTCTCCTCCCATGGTTAGAGCTGAAGGCTATAATGACTTTGTGCACTTAACTAATAGGCGCTCTTTGCCATGATCTATGGGCTAACACCACAGCCCTGAACATCTGTCCTGGTTGGGTGAGAGCCTGAGATTGTCAAAATAGGATTCATTCATTCCATCGAATATGTACTCCCACCATATCCCTTAGGGAAACATGGATAGGCATTGTTTTAAATTAGTCTCCCCCAAACCTAGGGCCTATCAGAAGTGGTGATACGACAATTCCCAGGATTCTCAGTGACCCTGATGGCTGAGGAACATAGCAGCTATAATCTCAACGTATCTGAAGACATCACGATTTTGAGAGGACCATTTTAAAGGAACCATCACTTCGTGAAATGGAGAATAGTAATGAGAATAATTCAGAAGGCGTCCCTGATTAACTGAACAATTGGTTTGTCTTAAAAATATGCTGGGAAACATGATTTGTCTAAGATAGATAGATAGATAGATAGATAGATAGATAGATAGAGAGAGAGAGAGAGAGAGAGAGAGAGTGAGGTGGTATCCAGCAGGTTCTGACCAGTTCTGGAGAACCAATAGTGGAGATTTTGAGTAGTTGGGATTTTGAGTAGTTGGGAGAACTGGCAAATCCCACCTCTTCTTTGGTTGCCCTGCACAGGAGAATGGAGCTGGAAAGCAGGTTAGTGGGGTGGGGAGGGAATGGAGATTTTGCAGTAACCTTCCCCTGCTATGACCAGTAAGCCACGCGCACAGAACTGGTAGTAAAAAAAAATTGAATCCCACCACTAGGTAGGTAGGTAGGTAGGTAGATAAACAGACAGACAGACAGATAGATAGTAAGGATATTTGATACCACTATCTTGGTTTCATTGTCTCATTTGCAGGTAAAGAAGCTGGGAATGCCAGCAACTGAAGATGTGTTTGGCTATTTTGTTCTCAGTGACTTTCATCTAACAAGTATATTCGATTCTTCCTACATGCATTTCTTGGAGCAGCAAACCCACTCCCTTCTAGCACTGGTGATGTTACATAGCTGGGTCATGAAATGTCTGCAAGAAAACAAACTCAGAGACCACCAAAGGACTCTCTGCTAATCTCCCATTTTTATTACTCTCCGTATTCTGAAAGATGGGGGTTTCTGTCTTTTCTATCTACCTGTCAATCGCTCTAGCTCATCACACCTTTCCCTTAGCGTCCTCCTCCCATGCTTCCATTTTTTAAAAACATTCCCATCCATTAACAATGGGAGCGGACTGCTGGCTGAACTTTTGGATCCCCAGATGAAGCTTCGTTAGATCTCAGTTGAAGAACCAGTACGCCTTGAATTTCCACCATGTTGCAATGAGTGCGATTACCACATTAAGTGCTGCTTCTGTTGCTGTGAATAAGCCAGTAATTTTTGGTTCCTGTGGTTGTGAAACGTATTAATGACATGCAATAGATATATATAAAAACTAGGGTCCAATGCTTAAAAGAAGAAACATCGTACTCATTTTTCTTAGAAATAATGTCAACAGGAGTTATGATGTGGCTGGAAACATGATATTTCCTTTGAGAACCAAAAGCAGAATTGTCACCTTTTGTGTGCTTTATAGAGCTAACAGAATAACAAAGTTGGAAGGGACTCACAGGGCTTCTAGACTAACCTCCTGCTCAGACAAATTTCTGAAATGTTCCACCACACAGAGATGTGTTTGAATATACTTTTTATGTTAAATATATCATCAAAAGTCACATTTTAAAACATATTTCAGTCAGACTCTTAAGCTGAACATTACATTGTAGGAATTAGAGAAAAGCAAAATTTTGGTCAGAATAACAGTGTTGGAAAGGACCTTTGAGGTCTTCTAGTCCAATCCCCTGCTCAGGCAGGAAACCCTATACATTTCAGATAATTTGTTATCCAGTCTCTTCTTAAAAACCTCCAGTGATGGAGCACCCACTATTTCTGGAGGCAATGTTGTTCCATTGATTAATTGTTCTCACTGTCAGGAAATTTCTCCTTAGTTCTAGTTGATAGTTGTTAGTTGATGATTATCATCTGGAAGATGTAAACTATATCCATTCATTTGGGTGTTGACCTACTTGGAATCCTTAAATAACACCTTACCCTAAAGTGACAACAACAACAACAACAACAACAACAATAATAATAATAATAAAAAGGAATTTGGAACATAACTTTGTGACAGCAAGCGTCTTTAACAACACGAATGGCAAACATTTGATTGTCACTTACGCGAGGCAGAGTTTTTGATTTCTGAGAATATAAAATCTTAGAAGTGGTAAAGAAGCAGAATTTGTATTTTAAGAGCTGCGTGATACAACTAATGGCATCCAAACTGATGATGCGAGAGGCAGGAGGCAGTTCTGGGCGTCTAGATTTGCAATGATAGGAAAATAAAAAAAGGGAACACAGATACAGGAAACAGATAAATAAATGACATCTGCAGTGGCTTTGTTTTCCAAAATGATAGATGATTTCAGAGGAGCAGTTAATAAGCACATGATTGTCTTTGAGACTAAATCAGCCAAGTTTCTAATTTGACTCACCTCACCGGCTGTCCTCCCAGTTCAGAACTAACTCACAATAGTTTTGTATCACCAGGAAGTGTGGCCCATTGTTATGAGTTGTGATTTATCATCACTGAGGGTTAAGTGGCCATTTTTTTCTATTCCCCTTTCCTCCGTTTTGAGCAAAGATCTTCATTCTAGATCATTTCCAGCTTTAGAGCTCAGCTTCTAGGCCTTGAATGAAGTTTTAACTGGTAACTCAAAAGGTTCAAGAAGCAGAATGGGTAAGAAGAGGAGGGCTTCAAGGAGATGGGGGGGTGGGGGGGTGGGAAATAGCCCTTGCTTCAAACTATGGATGCTAAGTGAATTTGCATTTACTCTGGGATCATCTGACTGTGTGCAGATTTCCAAAATATGGTAATTGAATCCAAACAACCTTGACTTTAATCTCAGCTGAGCTATTGTTAGTTTCCATTATCTGAGGGTTTTTCCTTCCTCTTGATTTTATTCATGTTATTAATTGATACAAAGTCAAGTCTGGTCAAATTTGTCTGAAATGGTATTGGGTTTCCTGCCTGAGCAGAGGGTTGGACTAGATGATCTCTAAGGTCCCTTCCAATTCTATTCTATTCTATTCCTCTATTCTCCACTTCATTCCACTACACTCCTATTCCTTTCCATTCCTCTATTTTCTACTCTACTCTACTCTACTCTACTCTACTCTACTCTACTCTACTCTACTCTACTCTACTCTACTCTACATTACTCTACTCTACTCTACTCCATTCCTATTTATTCCTATTCCTTTCCATTCCTCTATTATCTATGCTATGCTACTTCACGCTACTCTACACTACTCTATACTACTCTACTCTACTTTACTCTATTCTACTGCATTCCTATTTATTCCTATTCTTTTCCATTCCTCTAGTCTCTACTCTACTGTACTCCACTCCATTCCTATTCCTAATCCTTTCCATTCCTCTATTATCTACGCTATGCTACTTCACTCTACTCTACGCTACTCTACGCTACTCTACGCTACTCCATTCCATTCCATTCCATTCCATCCTATGATTGCCTTGGTCCACCTGCCACCAGTTCTTCTGGCTATGTGACCAGCCCATTTCCATTTCAATTATTTTACTCTCTTGATGATATTATATACTTCCATGTGCAAATCTTTCTATCTTGTCTTGTGATGCTGAGCATGTCTTTTTCCATGGCTCTTTGCGCCCCCCTGTAGTTTTTGTATCGACTGTGAGGTTCATGTCCATGTTTCATAAGCATATGTTAGGGCAGGTCGCACACACTGATCAAAAGCTTTCTCTGCAGGCATAAGGAGAGGCTGAGGATTATGGGAGTTGAAATCCATCTCATCCGAAAAGCATCAGAACTGGGTAGATACGGATTCAATCTTGAAGCATCATCCTTGTATGACAAAGTTCCAATTGTGCACCAAGAAGGGAGTTTGCAACTCTACACTTTTGGACTGATTCACGACATCTAGCAACAGATCCAGCACGAGATGGTGAAGATAAGATTAACTACATGCAGCTGAGGTTTTCTATACTTGTAAAACAAAATGAATTTCTGTGGGAGCAGGCTGGGCCAGTTCGATGCCAAACCCTTTTGGTCTGTTAGGGTTGTAAATACACACTTGTGTTAACAATTATGAGGGACCGACTCATAGCTCCTTCAGGGTGATTTTGTGCTTACCACAGGCATTCCACCATCTTATTAGTTAGGAACATCAGACAAGAACTTCAACCCATAGCTTAAGCCAGGATTCAGGAATGGCTGAGGGCTCTGAGGTTTAATCTAGAGATACAACGTGAGAATATAGGTAGCCCTTGACTTACAACACTTCACTTAGATACCGTTCAAAGTTACATGTCCATTTTTTTCCATACTTATGGCCATTGCAGCATCCCCAGGGCCACGTGATTTACATGGAGGCTTCACAATTGACTCAGATTTATGACGGTTGTCGGGTCTTGGGTTCCTGCGATCCTCTTTTGAGAACTTCCGACAAGCCTAGTCAATAGGGAAGCCAGATTCACTTAACAACCTGGCAAGAAAAGTCGTAAAATAGGACAAACTTCACTTAACAACGTTCTCACTTAGCCACATAAATTTTGGGCTCAATTTTGGCCATAAGTTGAGGACTCCTTGTAGAACTGGGGTGTGTGTGTGTGTTAATGGGAAGGCCATAACTCTTGTGTGTCGATTCTTTCTCAACTTTGTCTGCAGAGTCTGTGGTGTATGAAGGCCAACCAACAGATTGAATTCCCACTGTATCTACAGTTACGATCAATATTCCTGGGGGGCAGGGAAGCCGCAACCATCAAATGCAAATTCTCCATGCCCTGAAATATGCATACATTGAAGCGACGATGTTTCCTGGTTCAGATGAATTGACTGAATATACACAGTTCGACTTTTGAAAAGCGTACAAACATTTACAGCGATTTAGTAAACTGGGAACAATTGAGGGCAATAGAAGAAGAAGGGGACGACAGAGAAAGAGGTGGCTGGATGGAGTCAATGAAGCAATCGTCGTGAGCTTAAATAGACTCCAGAAGATGGTAGAGGGCAGGAAGGCCTGGAGCAGAGGTGGCATTCAGCAGGTTCTGACCAGTTCTGGAGAACGGTAGCGGAAATTTTAAGTAGTTCAGAGAACCGGCCAATCCTGCCTCTGACTGGCCCCACCAACCCCATCTATTCTCTGCCTCCTGAGTCCCAGCTGATTGGTTGGATCTTCTTTGGTTGCCCAGCACAGGAGAATGGAGCTGGAAAGCAAGTTAGTGGGGTGGGGAGGGAATGGAAATTTTGCAGTATATCCTTCCCCTGGAGTGGGGTAGGGAATGGAGATTTTATAGCAATCTTCCCCTGCCATGCCCACCAAGCCATGCCCATCAAGTCACAACACGCCCACCAAGCCACACCCACAGAACCGGTAGTAAAAAAATTTGAATTTGAATTCCACCACTGGCTTGGGGTCGTGATGGGTTGGACATGACTTCTCAACTAACAACAACAATAAGTAAGCAGAACTGAAGAATCTCCTTGGGTGAGATGCAAAATGTCTTCCAGGAAAAACAAAGAAAGTCCAGTTGTCTCTTGTAAAAAAAATTACCTTTGGGTTCACCTTTAGACAGAAAACCTGGAGAAAGAGGCTAGTGTAAGATCTCAATAATAGAGGAATAGGGTAGGTAGTCTCAATTGAGGAATAGGACAGGTAGTTCTTCTGATAAGCATTAATTTATTAACTTACAAAATTTATTTAGTGACCATTTGAAGTTTCAATGGCATTGAACAAAAGTGACTTATTACTGATGTTTCTTGAGTCATGATGAATGTATCTTTTCTTTTATATACACTGAAAGCATTTGCACCAAGACAAATTCCTTGGGTGTCAATCACACTTGGCCAATAAAGAATTCTATTCTATTCTATTCTATTCTATTCTATTCTATTCTATTCTATTCTATTCTATTCTATTCTATTCTATTCTATTCTATTCTATTCTATTCTATTCTACTCTACTCTACTCTACTCTACATTCCAATATCCTATTTGACTGTTTCCTAGTATGATTTGATGGCTTATTGTACCCTATGACATTTATGAAGTGTTGTACCTTATGAATCTTGACTCTGGATGAATATATCTTTTCTTTTTATGTACACTGAGAGCATTTGCACCAAGACAAATTCCTTGTGTATCCAACCACACTTGGCCAATAAAGAATTCTATCTATCTTATAGCATCCCTGTGGCCACATTATCAAAATTCAGATGCTTGAAAATTAATTCATATTTATAATGGTCGCAGAGTCCTCTTTTGAGACCTTCAGGGAAGCCAAGCCCATGGGGAAGCCAGATTCACTTAATAACGTAGCAACTGCAGTGATTCCTGTAACAGCTGTGGAAAGAAAAGTAATAAAATGGAGCAATAATCAACCAAAAAAAAATGTTTTGCTTAGCAACAGAAATTTTGGGTTGAATTGTGGTCATAAGTCAAGGACTACCTGCATTGAAGTTATATTTCGATGGTTCATCAGAGCATCTCTTCCAGAAATCAAGGACCTATCAATGATGATGGAGCATTGGGCAATAGAACGAAACCATGAGATCAAAATGGGGAACAACAAAGATACATGTCCCAAAGGTGCTTTTTCAAGAGGCAAATGGACTTTGTGGTGTTTCTTTGAAGACATTTCGCTTCTCATTCAATAAGCTTCTTCAATCTCTCTCTCTCTCTTTCTCCTCCTCTCTCTCTCTTCTTCTCTCTTCTCTCTTCTGTCTTCTCTCTCTTTCTTCTCTTTTTCTTCTCATCTATTCACTCTGTCTTCTGTCTTCTCTCACTCTCTTTTTTCTGTCTTCTCTCTCTTCTCTTTCTCTCTTCTGTCTTCTCTCTTTTCTGTCTTCTGTCTCTTCTGTCTTCTCTCTCCCTCCCTCTCTCTCTCTCTCTGTGATATTATTATCTACTGATAAAAGACTCTTTGGAGATTCTCAGTCCTCCAGGTCATGGTTGTCCCAAAGGTGCTTTTTGCAAAAGGCAATTGGACTTTGTGGTGTTTCTTTGAAGACATTTTGCTTCTCATCCAAGAAGCTTCTCCAGGTTGTTCACCTTTAAGATAACCAAGACCTGGAAATCTGAGAATCTCCAGAGACAACAAAGAACCATGTATGCACTCATGTGCACAAATCCAAACATGGTCTTTTTTCAAGACCACGTCGCCAAAGGCAGTCCAAATTGTAAGGGAGGAAAACCTACAAGATCTTCCCATTGAAGTAACTAATAGGTTTGGATAGATTTTCCTATTTTTTTGCAGTTTGGTAGCAGTGGTGCGATTCAAAAAATTTAACAACCGGTTCTCCAGAACTGCTGCGAACTGGCTGAATCCCAACACTGTTCGATGGTTAACAACACACATCCGGGACTATCTACAAACTGAATGCAACAATGATTTCTCCACTTTTAAGTTGCCTCGTTGAAATGTATTAGCAAAACCAGCAGGGTTTTTCACCGTTTTTCTACCAGGTTAGGTGCAAAATAATGGACTCAAGTGAATCAGGCAAACCCAAATGTGAATTGTCAATTTAATTTGAAAAATCAATCTGATCGTTTTCCCTCTGGACACGGGGAACAAGACGGCAAACTGGATCAATTTAGCAAGAGCCCATTTCCGCCTCTGCCTAGACACCTCCGGATTGTCCGAGCTGATTCACAGGCATCCAATGCAATTCGACAATGGGAGCTGGAAGTCAAATCAATTTGATTTGGAGATTTGCCTTCAAAGGGAATATTTGCACAGCTCTTCCATTAGCAGATGGCGGGTACTTTAGAAACGTCCTAATACACACAGACGCACACACACACAAAGATAATTCCATCTCACCTTCCATCACTGACGGCCGTGTCCCTGGCACATTCTCTGCAGTCTTTGAAATAATAATAATAAAGAAGTAATACATAAACCTGAGGAAAAATAGGGCAGCCATTTTCCCAAGAGAAGGTCCATCTTTCTCCATTATTCTGGTTTTTGAGGTAAAAATTTTTATATACAGAGGTGAAAATGGTTCATTCTTGCCCTGGATCTCTTTTCTGAACTAAACAAGATAATACATGTAGGCCTTGACTTACAACAGTTCATTTAGTGACCGTTCAAAATTACAACTAAAAAAAAGCGATTTATGACCATTTTTCACACTTATAACCATTGCAGCATCCCCGTGGTCACGTGATCAACATTCAGACATTTGGCAACTGGTTTATAGTTGTGACGGTTACAGTGTCCAGGGAGTCAATGGGAACGCCAAGTTCATTTAACAATGGTGTTACTACTTTACCAAATGCAGCAATTCACTTAACAACAGTGGCAAGAAAGGGCACAAAATGGAGCAAAACTCCCTCAAGAAATGTTTCACCTAGCAACAGAAATTTTGGGCTCAATTGTGGTCATAAGTAAAAGATGACTTGTAATTATTTGTACAAGAATTAATTTTCATGGAGCCTGTTCTTGGCAAAATACAGGCAGTCCTTGACTCATGGACATTCACTGAATGCTGGTTTGAAGTTAAGACAGCCTCAGAAAAAAGTGACTTATATTTTATCTGTCGCACCATCCTTACAGCCACATGACCACGATTTAGACACCTGCCAACTGGCTCACCTTAAATGCCACTTGCAATGTTGTGTGGTTATATGATCGTGGTTTGCAACTTTTTCAGATGGCTTCTAGTCAATTGGGGAATTTAGATTCCCTTGCTGACTCTGTGATTCACTTCATGACTGTGTGAGTCCCTTTCCAGCTGCAGTAAAAAATGCTTGTAAAATCAGATTCGCTCATGTGATGACTCGCTTAATGATTGCATCGCCAAGTGACCAAAATTCCCGTCCCAATTATGCTCATAAGTTGACTACCTGTATCTACAAGGGTGAGAAATAAGGACTCGTTTTTGTATCTTGCAACTACTGGTCTTCAGTCCTTGTCATTTCATTTCTACCTGAGCTACAAATGACAAACTTTATTAAAACTCCCTTTTATAATAAATAGTCTTGCACACATCCAAAATTATGGGAAACCCCTCCCTTCTCTCCCTCTCCCTCCCTCCCTCTTTCTCTCTCTCTTTCTCTCCCAGGTTTAAATTACTGCCTATTCTCCGAGAAGAGAATACTTATGAAATAGGAGATAGCTGCTCCTTCAAAATATAACACAGGCTTATTGGCTTAACCCTGCTTTCATTAATCCCAGCTTGTTGAAAGGAGGAAGTTAAAACACACACACACACACACACACACACACACACACACATGGAGGATTTTGTCGACAAACACCCGAACGGATGCCAGGAGCAGATTTTAAGATTTGGCTTGCAAGACGCATCGTGCAAGACACCAAGCATCTCAACTTGGTGGGGGGAAACGGTCATCTATATATACATCTATAAATACAGGACAGACACAGACTTCAGAGGATAATTAGGACTGCAGAAAAAACAATTACCACCCACCTGCCTTCAATTGAGGACCTGTATACTGTACGAGTCAAAAAGAGGGCTGTGAAAATATCTACAGACCCCTCACATCCTGCACATAAACTGTTTCAACTCCTTCCCTCAAAACGACGCTATGGAGCACTGCACACCAGAACAACTAGACACAAAGGGAGTTTTTTCCCCAGCACCATCACTCTGCTAAACAAATAATTCCCTCAACACTGTTCAACTCTTTACAAAGTGTACACTACTATTACTGTTAATCTTCTCATCACTCCTTATCACCCATCCCCTCCCACTTGTGACTGTAACTTTGTTACTTGTATCCTCTGTTTCCTAGTATGATTTGATGTTGATTGTACCCTATGACTATCATTAAGTGTTGTACATTATGATTCTTGATTCTTAATGAATGTTCCTTCTTTATGTATACTGAGAGTATTTACACCAAGACAAATTCCCTGTGTGTCCAATCACACTTGGCCAATAAAGGATTCTATTCTATTCTATTCTATTCTATTCTATTCTATTCTATTCTATTCTATTCTATTCTATTCTATTCTATTCTATCTACCTTCCCGATGCTACAATCCAACGTTGCAACATCACCGTTTTTTTTTTCCTTCTTCTTTTCTCAACCATGTCTAAAAGGCCAATTTGGGGTGGGTACCTTTTCGCCATCGTGTCTGTGTCTCAGCAGGTGTAAACCCGTAATAGCTCTCGGTCCGAGCTTTGGAATCCTGCCAAGAACAGATGGGTTCAGTCAAATGACTAATTGAAAACCTTAAACAAAATCAGCAGCCTGGCTATTTTCCTGCCATAATAAAGCCCAGCTGATAACGGCTTGCAGAAAGGCAGAGAAGGAGAGAGAGGGTGTGTGTGTGTGTGTGTGTGTGTGTGGGTGTTTGTGTGGGGTGGTTAGGGTTAGAAGCCCACCCCTCTCATCACCGATGCCATTAACAATAGCCGACTCTGATGAAAACAACGGGCCAGGTTTATTCTGCAAATGAAGGCATATAACGAGATGAATGCCCCAGGAGTCCATTACCAATTTTAATAATACATCAAGGGGACTGTGCAAACAGTTTGTATGTGAAAGCCAAACAGAGCAAGCTACTTACTCAGTTGCCGCATCGAGAGACAACTCCCAGCGCTATGAATTTAACAAATTTGTAAAGGTACATAACATGATAGCTATTAGTTAAATTAAAAGAAAGCCATTACCGATTGCAGTCTCCCACCAATTTTTTTTTTTAATTTCTGGATTTTTTATTTTTATTTTATTTAGCCCACCGAAAGTGCCAGCTGAACCAGCCTTAAAAACTCCAAATTCAAATGAATTTCCCTTTACAATGCATGAGAGCTGGGAGTCAAATTATATGCATGAATAATAAAATGCCATCTAATTAAAAACTGGTGTTAAGTATGCAAAAAGAAAAAAGAAAAGAAATAGAGCCCCCACCTCTTAATGATAATGAGATTGTGCAATACCTCTGAGCCTGGTATTTTATAAATTACTCAGAAGTAGTGGATGGCTTGACCTAAATCGGAGATAATGGGAATGGCTTTGAAAAAAAAAAATATTTGCCGTCAATCAGCAAGAAGGAAAGAGTTGCTTGATGTTTGGAGACAAATAAATATTAATCCATAGATAATTTCAGGTGTAAGGTGGATTTAGAGAGGATTTCAAAAAGGGAGAAGGATGTTGGTTCTCCACATATTGCCACTTTGGGTCAATAAATCCCTGTTTGGCCACCAGTTCCTTCGTAAACTTTCTTAAAAAGTTATGAAGTGGTGTGGGAACACATGTTTGGTCAATGCTCCGAGACGCACTCCAAATGTACTCTTTTAGATTATATTGAGACATTTAATTTTTTGTTTGTTTCTTCCTGCTATTTATTGGTATCCTCCCTTTGTGCTGAAAATCACAGTCACATGACTGCAGGATTCTTCAAACCCCCATTGATGGGACCTGGTTGCCAAACACCCAAAGTGATTAGATCATGTGACCACACAGTGGATGTGTGCGGCCAGCAGAATTTCCAAAACAGATAGCAATAGCACTTAGACTTATATACTGCTTCATGGTGCTTTACAGCCCTCTCTAAGCAGTTTACAGAGTCAGCGTATTGTCCCCAACAATCTGGGTCCTCATTTAACCAGCCTTGGAAGGCTGGAAGGCTGAGTCAATCTTGAGCTGGTCAGCATTGAACTGCTGGCAGTCGGCAGAGTTAGCCTGCAATACTGCATACTAACCACTGTGCCATTATGGCTCTTCATCATAAATAACTCTGGAAAGGTCTGTCATAACTTTGAAAGTGACTAGTCATTAAGTAAGGACTACCTGAATAGGTGCAACTGAGGTCATTGTATGCACATTTCTTCCAGTCGTTGGTTGAAAATAATCAACAGTGTTGTTCCTGCCAAAGAAGAGATGAAGGCCTTCTTTACCTGTTTAATTTTATTTATTAATTAAATTGTTATGCTGCCCACCTCCCCTATTAAGTTTCCACGTGTCAGGAATGTTTTTGCAAAGTGTCTTTTCCTGGCTTCACATTGGAATCAGAAAATGGCTTCTTTCCAGTTCTCCTCAGATGCATAAAGTAGGAAAGAATGAATAAAAGCTAACCTTTGAATTATCCCAAAGTTGCTTTTTCAAGAGACGGCTGGACTTTCTTAGTTTTTCCTTGAAGACATTTTGCTTCTCATCCAAGAAGCTTCTTCAGTTCTGACTGAATGGAACATAATGATGACCGCAAGGGTTATAAACCCTTCCATTCTCCACCATTCAGTCAGAACTGAAGAAGCTTCTTGGATGAGAAGCAAAACATCTTCAAGGAAAACAAAGGAAGTCCAGCTGCCACCTGAAAAAAGCACTTTTGGAACAACCCTGACCTGGAGGACTGAGAATCGCCACAGACCTTCTATTTATTTTTGCCCAAAATACAAATTGGTTCTATCGCCTTTTTCGTATTGTGTATAAATTACACCCTTAAGTAATCTGCACAAACTATGTTGCTAAACCTGTGCCCAGATCATTATTCCTTCAAAATCCATTACAGATACCTTTTAAGACATAATTTGCAGCATGACACATTGGTAATATTTAGACAGACAGCTAAACAATGGAGAAGACCTAAACTAATTGGAAATAAATAAATTAGGATTTCATAGCTCTCATTTTGGGAGCAGAAACAAATCAAATTGCAGGCTTAGTTACAAATGGCATGAAAGTTTGGGATCTGCTGTACAATCAGGTCATATCAGAATTTGTCCAAAATAATTTGCTCAGGCATCCATATCACAAAGATTGTTTCATGGACTGGACATATGAGAGAAATATGTGGCAGGATGGAGGAGTGTTGTTATAAGCATTCAAAAATGAAAACAACAGACTTTTGATAATCTGAGTTATAGGATGCTTTATTAGGGAAAATACTGCAGTATTGGACTTAGTTCACTCTAGAAAAGAAACATTTCCAAGTGGAAGGAGCCGCTCTCCTTTCAGTGAATACAGCTTATATAGGTTTATCAAATCACATAGTTACATAATACTTCCTTTTTCCATATATGGACGTTATACAACCTTCCATAGTAAACTTCCAATATTTTCAGATGTCCTGTTTTTCACATTCCAGAAAAATTATAAGGAAACATTAATATTCCTTAAGGTGACATTTATAATGTCAGAGTGCCCTAGCACAAATGTCCTCTAACCTATGCCAAAGACAAACTTCGCAATCCAACATATTTGTTTCACAAAAACATATTTCTCAACTTTTCTGTCCTTTTTAAAAAGGTCAGGCTATGGACACAAAATGGCTACAGTCTGGTTCTGTAGTTTCTCAAGTATAATATCCAAATTTTACTTATAACAAGTATAATGAGAAGAGCTGCTTCTATTACCTATAGTGTCCCTTAAGTTTATTGTCAGACATACCTCCACAGTATGTGAAAGGCATATTGTTGTGCCTATATTTCCTCTCTAGTCTACAAACATCCAAGCTACTTAATAAATTTTTAACACCCCCGGTAGACAAGATGGCTTCATCCTCCGTTGATAATAATAAGCTTTTGTCAGAGGCGTGTTAAATATCTTTCGCTTCACACTGACCTTAAGAAAGGCTGAGGTGTTTTTCTTTCTTTTCTTTTCTTTGAAAAATAATATATCACAAGCTTTTGCTTCCCTTCTTAAAAAAAAGAAAAGAAAGAAGCTAGATGTGCTCATTTTTAAAGAATTAAAATGTGACCCCCCGATTCCTTCTTCTGAAGATATTGGAAAGGTCAACGTCAAAGTGGAAAATTTGGAGAGGATATAGTCATATACTTTTATAAATAAAATTGGAAATTGAATATTGGGGATTTATTAAATCGCTACTATTTTTTTAATGCATGTGTTGATATATGCAGAAGGAAGTTGGGTGGAATTGAAAAACGCTTTAGGTTGAAATGATAAGTTTTGTGGTTAACCTATATCACCTATATCTTTGCCTATATGCCTGAAATCTGGTCACTCACCACAATAAAATAACAACAGAAACAATTGTTCTGAAATCTGATTTTCTCATTTTTGAAAAGTTTTTTTCAAGTTTTCCCTTACCTTAATCTGCTTTTGTTGAACAATATGTTATATTAGTATGAAGAGATACCAATGTCAATTAAGAAGAACATTAGCTATTTTCTGATTGGTGTTAGCAGAAGCGTTGATCAGTCTCCACATAGAATATTCTATTCAGGTCTGAGTGATCAGCCCAGCATCAACATGGAATATTAGTCAGTTACTGTGGTTTGCAGAAGCCTGATTGCATCAATTCCAATTCTTGGTCTATCTAGCTGGATCTTGCCAAAGCAGCCTTCCTCAACCTGGTTTAATTTCCACATGTATTGGAAGCTCCCCAAACTCATAGCCAACATGCTTGATTTAATTTTGGAAACTCTTATTCTCAAACCTAAGAGAACCCCCGGGAGCATGACTAGAAGACCTCCAAGGTCCCTTCTGCCCCTTTCACATCAGAAACATTCCCAACCTTAGTTGGACTCTTGGAGATGCTCTCCACGCAATTAAATCCTCCACCCATGAAGTTCTAGCTCATATTCCATGATTTGACATTGTGTAGGCAGATGGTAGGTTGAATGCATTCCAACTTGCGGTCATCAAGCCAAACCAGTTTCAAATTTTTTTTTTAAAATGATTTAAATCCATGTTTAAATTCTCTCCTTCCCAAACAGCTTTTGAGAAGGGAAAATAAATAATGGTATGACAGACAAAAATAACCTTTCTATATCATTTGCTTACCTGTGGCATCGAATACACATGACCTTTTATTTATTCAGTCATAAATGCATGAGCTCATTGAGAAGCACATCAAATTCAAAGCCACCTGTAGTCACCATGGAAACCACTCTGTTTGTTGAATAATTTCTTTCTTTTTTTCTTCTTTTCCTCAATGCATATTAGATCCTATTGGTGACTGGAGAAATACCTGAGCTAAACGCGCCTGATAAATTGAACTGGTTAGCATAGCTCTTATGGTTTTAAGTGCTACAGAACTGAGAGTTCCTTTTCTCCTGATGGAAATCACTTTGATCATGAATAAATATACAGACGTGCTTAGCATACTTTTAACTGCTGGTTCTAATTTGGCTGAAACCTGTTTTTGCAAAATTATATTTCCCATTCATCCCTTTCCTAGCCCAGTCCTTGGGCTCTATAGATTTAGTTGGCAGGCCTAATTATGATTAAGGATGAAGAAAGTTTGCTTTGCTTTGTATTTCTCATGTAAACATTCATTCTGTATCGTTTCTGCACCAGTTTATTATAACAAAGAAACATTTATATAATCTTTCTCTCTCTCTTTCACTCTACTCTCTTACTCTCTCTCTCTCTCTTTCCTTTTCTCTCTGTCCCTGTCTCTCTTTCTCTCTCTCAAATGAGTTTTGCAACCCATTTTCCCTACTGTGTTGTTATGTACATTTTTTTGTTTGCAACATTTGGGGAAATATGCAAAACAAGGATAATTGCATTTTCCATTTGCATGTTAATTTAGCAAGATCAGTTTGTATTAAAAATGAAAACTGAGCTCTCTTTCCATCTCTCGTTCAGCGCTTGAATATACAGAAGGGAACAATATCTGGCTTATTGCTGATTTCTCAGTTATGTTCTAGATCAGTTAAATCTAGGATACTGCATCCAGTTTTGGCCATCATATTATAAAAAGGATGTAGAGACTCTGGAAAGAATGCAGAGAAGAGCAACAGAGACAATTAAGGGCCTGGAGAACAGTTGCAGGAATTGGGTAGTCTAATCTAGTGAAAAGAAGGACTAGGAATGACATGATAGCAGTCTTCCAATATTTGAGGAGCTGCCACAGAGAAGAGGGAGTCAAGCTATTTTCCAAAGCACCAGAAGGCAAGACAAAAAAAAAAAAAAAACAGAATCTAATCAAGGAGAGAAGCAAGCTAGAACTAAAGAGAAATTTCCTGACAGTGAGAACAATTAACTTGTGGAACGGCTTGCCTTCAGAAGTTGTGGGTGCTCCAACACTGGATGCTTTGAAGAAGAGAATGGACAGTCACTAGAAGACCTCTGTTATTCTGTTAAAA
This sequence comes from Bungarus multicinctus, assembly GCA_023653725.1. Classification (NCBI taxonomy): domain Eukaryota; kingdom Metazoa; phylum Chordata; class Lepidosauria; order Squamata; family Elapidae; genus Bungarus; species Bungarus multicinctus. The sequence goes on along the minus strand of CM042839.1, from coordinate 4,641,976 downwards.
CTAGACAGCCATCTCTTGATCCCAGGTGGAATTTGCTCTTACTTTCTCTACTCTACTCCATTGTGTGCTAAATCTTCCTTGGCTGATGGATTCTGTCTCTACAAGGTATCAACAAAGAAATTTACCAGCCGGTGCTAGAATCTTGGCTTGGTTTCAATGTGGGTTCAACCTGCACTTTATGTAAGCAGGCAGGAGGTCTTGGAGTTGACTGGCCTCGATGGTTACCATCACTTGCACATCTTCCTTTGACAAGTGTTGCAAAGCCATCACAGCAGTGTTCTCCCATCTGTTTTTATGTCAGTGCTGCAGCTGTTTCTGAGTTCTGATAGCTTCAAGCTTTGGTTCCCACAGCAATCGCCCAGCCACAGCTGTAATCTTCATCATTATGGCCATCGAAGAAACTCTTGTTAATGAAAGCGAGGAGAAACTCATAAGCTGTCACCGTTTCCCCTCTGCTAACAGCCTCAGATACATATCCCATTTCAAAAAGAGGGGCAGGGAAAGGATCGTATCCATCTTTGGTAGAAGAAGACACAATCAGAAAAGGAACTTAACTGGAAACCCAGCAACATGAACAACTCACGAGCAAGGACAGAGGCACAGTTCTTGAAATGTTGAATATTTGCCCTCTTTGGACATTCACAAAGCATGGAATTTGTCTACAAGGGGAGGAGAGGGAAAATGAATATGTTTTTTGTCCCTAATTCTCTTTGATTTCCTTGTACAGGTAGTCCTCAAATTACAACCATATCAATCAATCAATCAATCAATCAATCAGAATAGAGCTGGAAGGGACTTTGAAGGTCTTCTAATCCAGTCCCCTGCTCAACCATTTTAAATAAGTGACCGTTCAGTCTTTTCTTAAAAATTTCCAGTGTTGGAGCATCCACAACTTCTGGTGGCAAGCTGTTCCACTGGTTAATTGTTCTCACCGTTAGGAAGTTTTTCCTTAATTCTAGGGTGCTTCTCTCCTTGATAAATTTCCATCCATTGTTTCTTGTCTTGCCTTCTGGTGCTTTGGAAAATAAATTGAACTTCAAACGGTCATTAAACCATTCATTTAATGATGGTTTGAAGTTACAACGGCCCTGAAGAAAGTAACTTGTGGTCTTGGCAAGATTAGCAAAAATGTTCAAAGACAAATCGGCAAAATGTTGGAAGTATCATTAGATAACTGGATCATATTACCGTATGTGGTGGACTTGTGCAGGAGCTAAAAGATACTGGACTAAAATACACACATAGTTGGGAAAAAATGATAAAACAACACATGGACTTAAAGCCTGAGATATTTTTATTGGGGATTGTGCCTGAAAATTATAGTAAAGAAATAACATATTAATGTTTTAACTGCAACTAGAATTGTATTTGCTCAAAATTGGAAAAATGAGAAAATTCCGATGGAGGAGGAGGTGATCAAGGAAATAATGGAATGTGTAGAAATGAGTAGAGTAACATTAGCAATTAGAGACCAAGAAGAAAAGGAATATTAGAAGGTTTTATGGATGGCTAGAAAGTAGAGTAAGAAGAATATTGTATTAATAATGATATACTAAAATTGATTATTTTTGAATAAGCTTTAATATGAATATAATTTAGTAAGACTTGGGATTTGCCTTTAAAGATAGTTTGAAACTGAAATAAAAACTTAATGATAATCTAATAATGATATAAGAGGATATACTGTAATGTTGACTATAATATAATAGGAATGTAAACTCAATAAGAAATGTATACTAAGAGTGTTATGTGCACAAGATATATGCACCCAACCGACACATTGTATAATTGGTTTTATTTGTTGTTTTTGTTATAAAAATAAACATCTTTTTTTTTTTAAAAAAGAAAGAAAGTAACTAGTGGTCATTTTTCACACAACCATGGCCGCATTCCCATGGTCCCGTGATCAACATTTGGACGCCAGGCAACTGATTCATATTTATGACGGTTGCAATATCCTGGAGTCATGTCATCCCCTTTGGTGACCAGCAAAATCAATGGGGAGCCAGATTCACTTCGCAGCTTAACAACTGCGGCGATTCCTTCAACAACTACGTCAAGAAAGATCTCAAAATGAGGCAAAACTCACTTAACAACGGTCTCGCTCAGCGACATAAATTCCGGGCTCGATTGCGGTTGTAAGCTGAGGTCTACCTGTATCTGGTCTTAGCATTCATTCTTGCAATGCTTGTGAGAACCGGTCCTTCCACCTCAGATCCCTGCTTGCAGCAACCTAAAATGCATAAAGAATATTTTTTTTTTAAAAAAAATGGAAGACTCCATAACCAAGACATTAAACGACATTTCAAACCCAACAGTTGCTGTATTTGAAACATGAGACGCGAAGCAAGAAGACGGCACTATGAAGGAAATTTAAACAAAAGTAAACTAGGAGAGGGTTTTTGGGGGCAGGGGGAGGACAGGCAGGAGGAATCCCACAAGAAACCACGGTAAACTTCTAAAAAACATATGGACCGAAAAGATGTTTTTGAAAAGTCGGGAAGCCTAAGACAAAATCGACAAAAGAATAATTTATAAGGCTTGTCCAGCAGGTGAAATATAAGCATTAGTGAAAACTGAGACTTCTGTGAATCTAAAAATAAATAAATAAATTAAAAAAAACCTGACTTAAATATATCGCTGTTTCCTTCCCAGAAGTTCATTGGGTTTTTTTTTTTTTCCCATCATCATCTCTCGTGTTTACTTTGGCATCAATGGGGGAAAATGTCAGCGAAACGGAGGCGGCCTTTCAGTCTTTTCTACATCACGGTGTTGAGTTATTCCAAGGCTATTGCGGTAGCTATTTTCCAACAGATTAACATGCGTATGCTTGAATGAGTTCATCCAATTCACATAAATCGCCGTAGATGTTTTTAAATTTTTAAATTAAGTTATAACTTTTCTTTTATTGCCCGGGCCATCTACCAAAAGACTGGAGGTTATGAAAGCTTATAAAACAGCGATATATTCTTTTACAAACGAATTCCTCTCTAGATTGGGGATGTCAAATTCAAGGCCCGCGGTGCCCCTGCCAGCGAAAACGAGTGTGAAAAACGGTCGTACGTCACTGTCGTTCAGTATCGTTGTAACTTGGAACAGTCACTAAATGAACTGTAACCGATCATTGGAGGATGGTAGCTAATAAACTCAAACAAGGAAATATATTCATGTCTTGGCCAATTTATTTCTAAACAAATATTAGAATATTTACACAGCACCCAGTGGGACTTCACCAATTTTTTTCTCTTCTTCGTGAAATTTCACAAAAACAAAACACAGGGGAGAATTTTCTTTTTTGCAAATTTGCAAGGACAGACTTTTACGATCTGTCGAGACAGGAAATTTCTCAGGTTAAAAAGTCCAGGAAGGCTAAAAATCATATTTTTGTTCTTGTTGAGGGTAGAGCTGTTATTTGAAGAGCGAAGGCCCGATCCGTTCCATATTTCTGCTCTCTATTGTCCTGTGCATATAATAGAATAAAAATAGACCTTTCAGAATAAAGGGCTCTGCATTTTGCTTCCTAATTTATTGGGAATTAAAAGCAGTGGTTGGGCATGTTTTAACCTTCGTGCTGAAACAGATTGGTTGAGCTGAGCTTTTGACTTCAAACACAACTTTCATAAGACAATAGGGGTTACGTGGTCAACATTCCACTGTTGGGTCAATAGCTATTAATTTAAACGGATGTGACCCTTACATGAGAAAGCAGCAAAGGTGCTTGGCGTAAGGTTTCTTTTTTTAATTCTTATAAATAGGACTGCTGCCAGATCATCCCACCCCTTTGCTTTTAGACTTCCTAAAGAAAACAGTCTCGGTGAGCTAAACACAGGAATTATGAACAGCAAAGAGTAAGGAAATCTCTCCGTTTCTGACTCTGTTAAATTTCTCCCTTGGTAAAGCAGAGGATCTAAGTGGAATTAGAATTTGCAAAATTCATAACAGATAATCCTCAGCTTATGACCACAATCGAGCCCAATGTTTCTGATGCTACGCAAGACATTGGTTCAGTGAATTTTGTCCCACTTTATGGCTATTCTTGCCACCGTTGTGAAGTGAATCACCCAGTTGTTAAATTAATAACCCAGTTGTTCAGTGGATCTGACTTCCCGTTGGCTTGGCTTGTCAGAAAAGGGGAATCACATGACATTGCAACTGTCATAAATATGAATCAGTTGCCTAGCATCTGAATTTTGATCATATAACCATGGGGATGTTGGAACAGTTGTGTGAAAAATGGTCATAAGTCAACTTTTTTCAGTATCGTCATAACTTGGAACTGTCACTCAGTGAGCTGTTGTAAGTCAAGGACTCCCTATGTATAGTACAACATCCTTACACAAGCAGATGCATATGTGTGTATGTATGTATGTATGTATGTATGTATGTATGTATGTATGAATTTAACCATAACCCATTGTAAATTGCATTCAATCTTTGCATCGTTTTCACTCAGAGGATTTCTCAAGAACTTAAACTCCAACAAGTGAGGAGAACGTGGAATCAATTTTCCCAGCCTGGCTGATTCAAAGTCAATTAAATAATCCTGTCATCGACATGAGGAAGGAGAAAAAGCAACAGTTTATGCAACAAATTAGGTAATTCTGGCCTATGGATTTCTTCGGTAACAACTGAATAAACGTTATGATTGCACTTGAAAAGTTATACGGAAATAGGCACTTAAGGGAACAGGGTTTCTCTCTCTCTCTCTCTCCAGTTTCATCAGAAAGAAAACTTAGCAGTCCTAGGGGGGTGGAGGGGGAGAGAAGTTTCCACTAATCATATATTTTGAGTCCCTTTGTTCTCATAATTGGGCTGGTCCTGACTATAGAAGCAGAAGTGATGTTTGAGAAAGGAGCAGGAGCCAATCAATCAAATCTCAACAAATAAATGCTCTGTCCTACATATTGGCAAAAAACAAACAAACCAGAAAATAAAATACAGGCTGAATAGTCAAGACCTAGAGCATACAAAACATTCGCTAGATCAATACTCGAATACAGCTCATCAGTCTGGAACCCACATTACGTATCTGATATTAGCACAGTAGAGAAAGTCCAGAAATATTTCTTAAGAAGAGTTCTCCACTCCTCTACTCATTGCAGAATACCTTATGCCACCAGACTTGAAATTCTAGACCTAGAAAACCTAGAACTACGTCACCTTTGGTCCAATCTAAGTATAATATATAAAATCATACATTGCAATGTCCTACCTGTCAATGAATATTTCAGCTTCAACCATAACAACACAAGAGCAAACAATAGATACAAACTCAAGGTTAATCGCACCGAACTTGACTGCAGGAAATACCACTTCAGCAACAGAGTGGTCAATGTCTGGAATAGTCTACCTGACTCTGTGGTTTCTTCCCCAAGTTTCAGCCCCAAAAACTTTAACCTTAGACTGTCTACTATTGACCTTACCCCTTTCCTAAGAGGTCTGTAGGGGGCGTGCATAAGTGCACCAACGTGCCTACCATCCCTGTCCTATTATTTCTTTTATATTTTATTTTTCTTATATGTATCCATGTATTCATAACTATGTTTTTCTTATGCCTATTATTTTGTAAGCAATTGATAAATAAATAAATAAATAAACCGTTCTTCTCTTTGACTTGCTTCATAGCAATGGGTACATGGGAAATATTTTTTTACAGAAAGAAGATGCGGTTTTCACTGTAATCTTTGGAATGTAGACATCATTTTAGGTCTTAGTTTTGTCCACCATTACTGTGTGTTTCTCTGGGTTTTATCACTGGAAGCTGTAATTCCAAGGGTACTTCCAATCTCACTTTGTAATATACATTGCCTTGGTGCCTGCAAACTTTGAGGGTCTTCAGGTTCTATCATCCCTTATCTTTGGGTAGATGTTTTTGTGCCTGCTCACCCAACAATATTTTGTGTCTGCTCTTAGGATTGTTGGACGAGCAGATACAAAAACAGCCAGGGAAGAGATTGAAGCCTGGGAAAGAGGCCCCTCAACAGTCAGTCAACAGTAGCACTGATTTACCACCATCCAGTACTTAGAAGGCGAGGGCTGGGCAACATAAGCAAAGGACAGCCAACCCCTTAAAAGCCAGTCACCAACACACCCCAATCAACATCTAAAAAGCCACATACAAGAGGCACTATATAAATAGCACACACAGAACAACACACACTCTGCTAGAGAGAAATTTCCTGAGGATGGGATCCAGCACAAGTCTGAAATCCCGGAACTCTGGTGACCAACCCAGATTGGAAATGGGATAGGGGCTCCTGCTTGAGCAGGGGGCTGGACTAGAAGACCTCCAAGGTCCCTTCCAGCTCTATTCTGATTGTGATTGTGATCTTGAAATGTTATCTGGGACACGTATCTTCGCCTTTCATTCATAATAAAATTCCAGGTGCAGGTTCCTCATTTTGAGCTGGAAAATCTGAACTCTGGATTGTATAAGAGCTTGGCTCTCATGTATCTGACATGGGAACTTACTAGACTCCAAAGACCCAGTTGTTGCTATCTGGACAGTTATGAGAAGTTGAGCAGACAGAAACAGACAGCTTGGCTCTATTTCTACAAGCAGAACGGGGACTGTTCAGCCTAACTTGACAGACTCCTGTTATTATTCAGCTCAGGCACATATATTTTCCATGTCCCGTTTTAAAATCAGGTATGGACAAGTATCAGGGAGGAGGCTAAGTCAGCTATTCCTTCCAAGATTATACTCAGTCTTAACTTCCTCCCGAAGAGTTACTTAGACTTAGAATAACTTTATTGTCACTTTGAATGTACACTAATCGGCATACATTAAAATGAAATTTCATTGCATACAGTTGTCAAAGGGTCACCACCTTCAATATACACTGCATAAACATGACAAATAAATAAATGAATAAAAAAATTACGAATATACCCACATATATTATATGACACAGAGAAGCAACACAGTCTAGTTTGGATGTATACATTCAACCTTAATGGAGAAGCTGAGATTGAGCTTTTCTCTGTCTCTCTCCAATATATCCTGTTGATGCCTTTCCGAAAGATTGCTCCTTTGGGGTGGGAAGACAACCAGATTACAGCCTTGACACACACACCCATTTATGGGACACCATACATGGGACTATTGGTTACATTTAAGTGATTCAATGGTATATCCAGAAAAGCTAATGATGAACATATACTTATATATGACATACGCTAACCTTTGGAAGAGGTACTTCGAAGATATAGCTGCTTTAAAAGTCTCACTGTTTAACTTATCAAAGCAGCCTCATCTTTTTCCTTCTTCTCCCCACTAAGCTTCCCATGAGAAGCCACCAAAAAAAAGATATGACTCCCATAATTAATTCCACAGTTTCTCTGTTCCCCTGACATGAATTTGGAAGCACATCTTCCCCATTGTTATTAAAGTGTGCACGGCATATTTATGCACCACACTTGGTACACATAGGCATTTTAATGGCTGAGCCACAAATAGAAAAGTTCTCCCTGGACAATTGTTGCTCACATCCCAGATAATTATTGGCATGGTGTGTTGTTAACCACCCTGAACCACTTTTTCTGTCATCAAAGAAAACCACAAGCAAACCAACATGCAGAAAGAAGACAAGAAAAGGAATAGAAAACAAGAGAGAAAGAAAAGAGAGAAAGAGGAAAGAAAAGAGAGAGAAAGAGAAGAATTAGAGAGAAAAAGGAAGGAAAGAAGGAAGGAGAGAAGAGAAGAAACAAAAGACAAGAGAGAAAGAAAAGAAAGAGAAGAGGAAGAGAAGAGAGAGAAAGAGAAGGGAGAGGAGACAAGAGAAGACAAAAGAAGACAAGAGAGAAAGAAGAGAGAAAAAGAGAAGAGAAGAATTAGAAGGAAGGAGAGAAGAGGAGAAACAGAAGACAAGAGAGAAAGAAGAGGAAGAGAAAAGGAAGAAAAGAAAGAGAAGGAGAAGGGAGAGGAGGCAAGAGAAGACAAGAGAGAAAGAAAGAAGAGAGAGAAAAAAGAACATAAGAGAGAAAGAAAAGAGAGAAAGAAGAGAGAGACAGAAGAATTAGAGAGAAGAAGGAAGGAGAGAAGGAAGGAGAGAAGAGAAGAAACAGAAGACAAGAGAGAAAGAAGAGAAAGAGAAGAGGAAGAAAAGAGAGAAAGAAAGAGAAGGGAGAGGAGAGGAGACAAGAAGACAAGAGAGAGAGAAAGAAGAGAGAGAGAAAGAAGACAGAGAAAAAGAAGACAAGAGGAAAAGAAAAGAGAGAAAAGAGACGAGAGGAGGTTTCATACTTATTTCAGATTCAAGAGCTCAGCAAATATGTTTAAAGTTCTATACAACAAGAATCTTCTATCAAAAAGCATGCACACACGTGCACACCTACATAGACACACAGAGATGCATATCTACATCTGTAGAAACAGGGATGCACACAAACACACACATGCCCAAGTACAGCTTATCACCAATCACACCCACCCCACACCCATGTTTCCTTTGTTGTTCCTCAGCAGAAAAAAAGAAAAGAAAAGAAATATAACACCATATATCACCGCAAAACACATTCCCACATACATGCTGATAAGCGCAAAATATTTTTCATCATTTACATTTTCACCATAATAATATATGGCAGGATTAAAGCCGCATCCATCACACGTCTAACTAACCTTGCTGTAATGAATTTTTAAATGTAATGGTTGCTGTCAGAACAGAAAATCATACATAATGTCTTTTGACACCACCAGTGCACGATTCCTGCCGCGCACTGAACAAGTAAATAAATAAAAATGTAAATGGCCCAAGCTTTTGTTTTTAATTAAGACTGCTAAGCTCCAAAATTCTCTTCTCCGCTTTTCCCTCTTCGTCGGAAGACGGACCTCGTCCATGCGAAGAAGGTGCCAAATCTTGGACAGGAGGGGACACAAATCAATCTACGAACCAAAACCCACCTTCCCCAATTGACGTGAGCCACTTTGGGTTGCAAACATCCCACATTTTGCTAACCAACGGGCTTTTTCAGAAAACAAGAAGTCACAAAGCAGAAACAAAGGATTATCGAAATCACAGGCAATAAAAAGGCATCTCTCCCAGCGCCTAAGGCTATCTGCCGGGTTCACCCTTTTGATATCGGTGTTAAGAACCAGGGTTGCAGTGTGTGAGAGCTGGTCAGAAGGGCAAATGCAGAGGGAGCTGAGTCAAAAGACAGCTAGGGTTGACTTGCCGCCTTCTGCTCTTCGCCCATCTTGAAATTACAGATAATCTGATGCCCGGGAGAGAAGCATTAAATAAATAATTTGCAGACACTTTCTCTCTTTGGTCAGACACTCTCCTTTCTCCATCCTTCCTCTCTTCTTCTTTCTCCTCCTGCTTTCTCTTTCTTTCTCTCTTCCTTTTTTTTATTTTTGATACACTATTTTCTTCCGTGATGATTGCTGCGGACAAGTTCTAGCCATATGGATAGAAGGCGGCCTTAAGAGGCATCTCAATGCCTGAGTGGTTAATTAAGAGGGTTGCTGGGCCTCCAGAAATCCCTTCTCTCCCACCGACAATGAGTAGGGTTTTTTTTTTTTTTTTTAAGCGGGAACCACTGGGGACTGCCGAAAGCGGAGGGTAATTATTTGAGATAACATACAGTCGAAGTGCGTGCAGGTGTGTGTGTGTGTGTGTGTCTGTCTGTGTATGCATTTGTGTGTGTCCACGAGAGGGAGAGAAAGGAAGACAGTGGACGTGCAATTGAAAAGAGAATTGAAACCGAACAAAAACAGCAGTAATAAAAAGGTCAATGCTTCTATTTTTCGGTACAGTGTGGGCAGCGTGTATTGCCTTTTTAGAATGAATGACACTGGGTTTCCTCTCTCTCACTCTCTCACTCTCTGCTTTTTTCTTCAAGGCCCACTTAATGACTGCTTATATTGCATTGAAACTTTGCTGTTGTGAATTTAAGTCAGCCTTGGCAATCTGAATAAGCTATTGTTGCTTTATGAGTGTGTTGGACTGGTGTTGATTGCCAGAGAGAGAGAGAGAGAGGGAGGAAGGGAGGGAGAGAAAGAGGGAGAGAGAGAAAAGGAAGGAGAGAAGGGGAAGGGGACAAGGTGGGAGAAGAAAGAGAGATGAGGAGAGGGAGAAGGAGAAAGAGAAAGGGAGAGAGGGAGAGAGAGAGGAAGGAGGGGGAGGGAGAGAGAGAGAGAGGGAGAGAGGAATGTATGTAAGTATGTATGTATGTATGTATGTATGTATGTATGTATGTATGTATGTCTATTTATATATTCCTCCTATTAATTCATAAAAATTCTAGGCAGTCACAGACAAAAGAGAGAGAGAGAGGAAATGAAACTTAGAAATTAAATGAAGGAAGATTCCTCAATTTGGTCTTGGTTAAGAGGACCTTAAGAAGGACTGGGGTCACCCAGAATTAAACTGAAGAAAAAGAATGAGGGAGCAGGGGTTATGATTATTGATTTCAAATGCAAACCAATTCTTTGCTCCTTGTAGATCTGGTTTTCATGGGTAGAAACTAGATTACTTCATCATGGTGGTTCCTTGTTGATCAAGACCGCATTCTGCCAGTAGTCTCCCACCAACCGGTGCGCTCCCACAGAGAGGGTCTCCTCCGGGTCCCGACGCCTTCTATGTGTCGCCTGGTGACCCCGAGGAACAGGGCCTTCTCTGTGGGGGCACCCGCCCTTTGGAACGGGATGCCCCCTGGACTACGAACGACCAGTGACCTGAGGGCCTTCAGACGTGACCTGAAGACTTGGCTCTTCGAGCAGGCCGGCCTGAGCTGACTCAAATAGGATTTTTAAATGGGGTTTTTAGATTAGTTGGGATGGGGTATAAAGTTTTAATTTATTTTAATTGGGGGTTTTTAGATTTTTATAGGGACAGCCTAGGGTTTAATTCTTTTTTAACTATTTATATTTGTTTACATGTATTTTAGTTGGCTGTTCACCGCCCTGAGTCCTTCGGGAGAAGGGCGGTATATAAAACCTAAATAATAATAATAATAATAATAATAATAATAATAATAATAATAATAATAATAATAATAATAATAATAATAATAATAATAATAATAATAATCCCAAGTTAGTTACTATGGCAGATCACCGGCTAACTTGCTTAAAAATCCTTTTATGCCAAAGGATCAACCTGCAAAAAGTAGTCACAGAATGGTTGCCTATTTGTGACATGAAATAGGATCTGCCAATACAATCTTGGAGTGTGTGGACAATGTAGTTTTGAACTTCACTCACAAAAATGTTCAAAAATCTTTGAAAGATTGATGTCTAGATTCTGCCATTTGAGAAATTCCTTGGAGCTTTTATAGAAGTCCAATAAATCTTCCTGTTTCTCTCCTTTTTGATGGATCTTCAGTTTCTACAAATATATTCTCCATGTATATTTAGCATCTGTTATCTCAGTAATCACATTTAATTTCTGGAAGAAGAAGAAGAAGAAGAAGAAGAAGAAGAAGAAGAAGAAGAAGAAGAAGAAGAGGAGGAGGAGGAGGAGGAGGAGGAGGAGGAGGAGGAGGAGGAGGAGGAGGAGGGGGAGGGGGAGGAGGAGGACACAAGAATAGTTTTTTCCTGAGCATCATCACTTTGCTAAACAAATAATTCCCTTAACACTGTCAAACTATTTACTAAGTCTGCATTACTATTACTATTACTATTTATCTTCTCATCCTTCCTTCCACCCATCTCCTCCCACTTATGACTGCATGAATGTAACTTTGTTGCTTGTATCCTCATGATTTTTATTGACTGTTTACTAGTATGATTTGGTTTGATTTGATGGCTTATTATTATGATTCCTAGTATGATTTGACTGCTTATTTGTACCCTTTGACTACTATTAAGTGTTATAGCTATGATTCTTGACTAATGTATTTTTTTCTTTTTATGAACACTGAGAGCATTTGCATCAAAACAAATTCCTTGTGTGTCCAATCACACTTGGCCAAAAAAGAATTATATTCTATTCTAAAAGAACCTCAAAGCATTGAAACAATCATTTTCCATTTGCCTATTTGGTATAAAAACAGGATATTCACTCACATTTATAAGTGGTAAAGCCTATATGTATATTTTTTTTAGCTTTGATCAGGTGAAGAACTCTTTTGTTACCTTCTTTTGTCAGGTAACAAATTCTCTTTCCAGAAAATCCTCAGATGTCACCTTCAACCCCAAGATTACTTGACTCCAACTTCAGCTCTTCTACTTAGCCTGGTGGGAAAGAAAAGGGACAACCCTAAAGAGAATGATTATGATTATAGTTTATTTTATTTATTTATTTATTTATTTGTCAATTGCTTACAAGAAAATAGGTATAAGTAAAAACATAGTTATGAATACATGGATGCATATAAGAAAAATAAAATATAAAAGAAACAATAGGACAGGGATAATAGGCACATTGGTGCGCTTATGCACGCCCCCTACAGACCTTTTAGGAAAGAGGTGAAGTCAATAGTAGACAGTATAAGGTTAAAATTTTTGGGGTTTGGGGAAGAAACCACAGAGTCAGGTAGAGTATTCCAGACATTGACCACTCTGTTGCTGAAGTCGTATTTCCTGCAATCAAGTTTGGTGCAATTAACCTTGAGTTTGTATCTATTGTTTGCTCTTGTGTTGTTATGGTTGAAGCTGAAGTATTCATTGACAGGTAGGACATTGCAATGTATGATTTTATATACTATACTTAGATCGGACCGAAGGCAGCATTGTTCTAGGTTTTCTAGGTCTAGAATTTCAAGTCTGGTGGCATAAGGTGTTCTACAACGAGTAGAGGAGTGGAGAACTCTTCTTATGAAAAATTTCTGGACTTTCTCAACTGTGTTAATATCAGATACATAATACGGGATCCAGACTGATGAGCTGTATTCAAGTCAATGGGATCGTCTAAGAATCAGAACTTGAGGCTAATGATTGGCTATTCAACCCCATTTCTTTGACAGACAAGATCTGAGCAAAGGTTGATGAGGTAGGATCCCCAAATGGGACTTTCAAATAAAAGATCTTCCGATGCATTGGCGCTTTCTGGGACGTTCATGATCCTGTTGCTGAATCCATATGCTTGTTGTTTTACGCATAGGGGTAAACGAAGAGGAACGACGTAGCCGGAGCAAAACTCAAAAGCATCGCTCGAAAATCCTTTGTTGTTTTCTGAAGCTCCCTGAGCCTTCTTCTCCCAGCTTTGTTTCCAACCTGCTCCAAATATGTTAATTATCTCTCTTTCCTTGGTTGACGTTTGACTGTCAAAAGAGAAGCATGGTCTTTAGGAAGTGAAAAAGGGACTAATTTCAGCTCCACTTGCAGGCTTCCCCGGTACCCATTTCCTGACATCACTGGAGCTGTCACATCAGAAGAGGCATCATTGGAATAAAAAGCGGGCAGATGTGTGATAATGAGAGAGAGAGAAGGATACAGATGCTAATGGAGCTCTTCACTGGGGCTGTCCTCCTCTTCGTTAAGCAGGCTCAGGTAGCAGCTGCCGGCTGTCAGATGCCAGGATGGCCCTTGCTCTTCTTGATTTTCGTTTAAGATCGGCTCGGGTCTGTCACTGAACTTTTCCCTCACCGCAGCCTGGACCCCGAGGTGATCAGTCACATTTTGACATAACTAGATGTCAAAAGAAGTTTAAGGCGCGTGAGGAACATGTATGCGTTTTCTCCCCCCTGCGCCAGATGACAAGGCCGGCCCTCCGATTCTTAATGATCCAGATGCAGGCTCTTGAAGTGGGGAGGGGGCCCGTGGGGGTGTGTGCTTGGAGGTTTGTTTTCTTATTAAAATGGTAGCTAGGGTGGGTTTGTGTGAGTCAGGGTTTGCATCTACCAGTGTCGATTGGAGCCAATGTTATTGTTACTGTGGATTGTTTTCTTATTGTGAAAGAAAGCTGATTGTGGTTTATATATAATAATTTAAATAATAAATATGGCAAATGTCCTTCCTTCCTTTCCCCTTCCCTTCCTTTTACTTCACTTCTTCCCCCCTCCCTCTCTACTCTTTCCTTCCTTCCTTCCCCTTTCCCTTCCCTTTACTATACTTCTTCCTCCCTCCCTCCCTCCCTCCCTGTACTCTTTCTTCCCTTCCTTCCTTACCCCTTCCCTTTATTTCACTTCTCCCTCCCTCCCTCCCTATCCTTCTTCCTTCCTTCCTTCCTTCCTTTCCCCTTCCCTTCCCTTTACTTCACTTTTTCCTCCCTCCTTCTCTACTCTTTCCTTCCTTCCTTCCTTTCCCCTTCCCTCCCTCCCTCCCTCCCTTCCTTCCCCTTTCCCTATCCTTTACTTCTCCTTCCCTCCCTGTACTTCTTCCTTCCTTCCTTCCTTCCTTCCTTCCTTCCTTCCTTCCTTCCTTCCTTCCTTTCTTTCTCTCTCCTTCCTTCCTTCCTTCCTTCCTTCCTTCCTTCCTTCCTTCCTTCCTTCCTTCCTTCCTTCTTTCTTTCTTTCTCTCTCTCTCTCCTTCCTTCCTTCCTTCCTTCCTTCCTTCTTTCTTTCTTTCTCTCTCTCTCCTTCCTTCCTTCCTTCCTTCCTTCTTTCCCCCTTCCCTTCCCTTTATTTTACTTCTTCCTCCCTCTCTACTCTTTCCTTCCTTTCTTCCTTTCCCCTTCCCTTCCCCTCCCCTCCCCTCCCTCCCTCCCTCCCTCCCTCCTTCCTTCCTTCCCTCTCTCCCTCCCTTATTCCTTCCTTTCTTCCATCCCACTTTCTGATATTATTCCTGGTCTACTTCTACACAGTTCTTCAAACCCTAAGTTGGGGATCAGACTGTCATGGGAAAAATCTATGTATATGGTCCCTAAGAACTGAAATGGATGTGTGTGTGTGTGTGTGTGTGTGTGTGTGCTTGTATGTGTGATTGTGTGTAATTAATAAGTACACTATGTATACGAGAATCACATTTTCTGTCTGCTTCCTTTCGTGGTGACCCGTTAATGAGAAAGTGTTAGAAGGTACTGTTTCTATCCAAAATAGGAAAATAAAATGAAAGAAGCATCAGTGATATGAAAGAATGTCGAGGAGGAGGAGGGGGGAGGAAAAGGAGGAGGAGGAAGAGGAGCAGGAGAAAGAGGAAGAGGAGGAGGAAGAGAAGGAGGAGAAAGAGGAAGAGGAAGAGAAGGAAGAAGAGAAGGAAAAGGAAAAGAAAAATAAGGCCATGATCTAATATTCAAGAATAGCAGAAGTATAATTTTTCAACTCATTCTGATAAAAAATATGATCTTGGAGGACAACAGTGAACATTAGATGGAAATTTGTGTGTGTGTGTGTATGTGTGTGCGTGCAACGCAGGGACGCATGTGTAGTGCTTCCTCTGAGTTCCAATTTACACAGGGAAGCAGTCTTTCTAAATTCATATCTCTCTTCTCCTTCCCCATATCAATATAATCCTTAATTAAACACTTCTGTGGCTGGTTTATATTCACTAATGCTCTCTAATATAAAACAAGTTGTCTCCCCCCAGATCCCCATAGTCTGTTGCCTGAAGCTGATTAGTCCGTGTGTTTCTTACTCTGGAGTTTTAAATATTTAACTAGCTAGGATGCGTTCAAGAAGTCTTAACCTTGTAATTTGTAATAATGTCGGGATCTCCTATTCGGAAGATAATATTGGAGAGGGGGGTAGGGAGGTGTATTTAAATGTTACTTTCTTCTGACCTGGATTGATCTGCTTGTAATCAAGCTAAGAGGCCCTAGAGGTAAAATAATTTATATATATCAAAGCGAAATGCCACTCACGCATCGTCAGAAAATCTCCAGAACCGTAAAGCCTACAAACTTGAAATTTGGCATATATGTTCATCTCGGCTTCTAGGTGTTCCCTAAGAAAGGATTTTTCAAAATGACCATCAGAGCATTAGTATTTCCTATATTATTATTATTAACACGCTCTGATGCTAAGGAGTTCTACTCCCCCTCCCCACCTGAAAAGAAATCTCTTCCCAATGCAAAACATAAGTAGAGGAGTTTCAGTTTCAGTTTTACTTTCACAGCAGCAACCAGCTTTAGTGCAGAACAGTTGAGCTAAGCCACGCCCAGCCTTCTTGCTGTCTCCTTCTTGCTCACACAGCAAAATCTGTTTCAGTTTCCAAACAGCCTTCAACTCTCTCACACACTGGCAGTACGCTAGCCAGATGAATACCGATGGATGCTGGTTGGCAGAGGTAGAATCCCCTCCCCACTTATTTTCCTCCCCAAAAACTAAGGCCGACCACATAGTTTCAGAGCACGGGTATTGAGCCAGTATTACACGCCCCTTTATTTCACTGTGTGAATGGCAAGCAGTGATTGCAGATTTCTTAGCAAAAAACTGACCATCCAAACTATCAGAGGGGAGATTTCTCTACAGAGGGTAAAGATATCTTCTTGAGTAGAATGCCTAACTACAGTCTAGACTCTAGGCCATCATGGTTGCTAGGTTCAATAGGGAAAGATGATACTCTTCAAAAAGTTGCAGAGTTATAGAAAATGTCCCTTGGTGGGTAAGGTAACCAAAAGATCCGATTCAAAGTGGTAGTGACCGTCTTTAAAGCGCTCCATGGCTCGGGACCTGGGTACTTATGGGACCACCTGCTGCCACCAACAGCCTCCCGCTGCCCAATGCGCTCCCACAGGGTAGGCCTCCTCGGGGGTTCCGCCGGCTGGGCGATACCGGTTGGCGGCCCCGAGGGTGCAGGCCTTGTCTGTGGGGGCTCCCTCCCTTTGGAACGATTTGCCCCCGGAGATAAGGGCCATCACCAACATTCAGACCTTCTGGCGCCAGTAAAGACCCTGTTTTTTCAACAGACCGGCCTGGCCCAGTAATGATTTGTGGGTTTTTTTAAATTTGGTATTTTAATTTTTTTATCAGTTTTATATCTGTTAATTTTATATTCGGCCTCCAATTTAATCATTTTAAATTGTTTTTAATTGTGTAACTTTATACTGTTTCTGTTTTAGCTGGCTGTACACTGCCCCAGAGTCCCTTTTTTGGGAAAGGGGGCGGTATAGAAATCTAATAGACAAACAAACGAACAAAAGGAAGCCATTGAAACCCTTGCTAACAAAGAAAGAAAGTCAAAACAGAAGGGTACCTTCTGCATGCTAAAAAAAAAGATGTTGAGACTCTGGAAAGAATGCAGAGAGGAACGATAAACATGATCAGGGGTTTGGAGGTTAAAACATATGAAGAATGTTTGCAGGAACTGGGTATGTCCAGCTTAATGAAAAGAAGGACCAGGGGCGGCATGATAGCTGCCTTCCAAGACTCCAGGGGTTATCACAGAGAAGAGGGGGTCAACTTATTCTCCAAGGCACCTGAGGGCAGGACAAGAAGTAATGGGTGGAAGATAATCAAAGAGAGAGATCCAACCTAGAATTAAGGAGAAATTTCCTGATAGTGGGAACAATTAATCAATGGAATGAATTGCCTCCAGAAGTTGGGGTTGCTCCATCACTCCAGGTTTTCAAGAAGATATTGGACAATCCTTTGTCTGAAATGGTATAGGGTTTCCTGCTTGAGCAGGGGGGTTGGACTAGAAGACCTCCAAGGTCCCTTCCAACTCTCCTCTCCTCCCCTCCCCTCCCCTCTCCTCTCCTCTCCTCTTCTTCTCTTCCTCTTCCTCTCCCTCTCCTCTTCCTCTCCAATCCTCTCCTCTTCCTCTCCTCTCCAGTCCTCTCCCTCTCCTTCTCCATTCCTCTCCTCATCCTCTTCCGCTTCCGGTTCCGCTTCCTCTCCCTCACCCTCTGCCTCTCCTCTCCTCTCTTCTCCTCTCCTCTTCTTCTCTTCCTCTTCCTCTTCTTCTTCCTCTCCAATCCTCTCCTCTTCCTCTCCAATCCTCTCCTCTTCCTCTCCTCTCCAGTCATCTCCTCATCCTCTTCCTCTCCCTCTCCCTCTCCCTCTCCCTCTCCCTCTCCTCTCCTCTCCTTTCCTCTCCCTCTCCTCTCCTCTCCAAAGAATTAACAGAAATAATCCCATTTCCATGAACGGGTCACGAAGACACAGCTAAAAACTTTAAAACTATTGTATCCAATATATTCTCCCCCTCTTTCTGTGTGCATGCACGTGTGTGTCCATATATGAATGAATTGGAAACAGCTGAGAAATTTAAAAAGGTAATTTGTTATGCTTATGTACAGAGAGCAGATGAAGTGATCTGCATCTCGGCACCTGGCAGGCATATTTTGAAAAAAACTTTAATAAGCACCTAGCACGACAAATCCTGAAATCGCAGGGGGTATGTAGACTTCTGAACTAAGCAAGATTCAAAACAATTGTTCGTTCCCTCCACCCTACCCCAATTGTAGTTTGAAACTACAGTTTCCCCTTGTCTATCTGGGGGGCAAAAATCGCTCCTGTTTCAGTCTTGCATGAAATATTCAAAGTAGCCAAGCTTTGGTGGCGATCAGATAACAAGAATACCCCCAAAAAAGACGAATACATTTCTTTTGCCCATTGGATGGGCAGAAACTCCATTTGAATGCATTGATCTCCGACTGCTTTATTCACTTTCAAGGGGTTAAACAACCTATTTACTGAGTTGTGTGTGATCTGAAGAGGGGAGGAGGGGGTTTAGCCAGAAGTGGGGGAAACGAAGGAGGAAAAAGAGAAGAATAGATTGCTTTTTTTTTTTGGCACCAAGACTTCTCTCCTTGGCCTGTTGTTCCTTCTGTTGTGTAATATCCATGACAATCATGTTACCCTTTTCTTTAAAAAGGAAAAAGAAAGAAAGAAAGAAAGAAAGAAAGAAAGAAAGAAAGAAAGAAAGAAAGAAAGAAAGAAAGAAAGAAAGAAAGAAAGAAAGAAAGAAAGAAAGAAAGAAAGAAAGAAAGAGGAGCCTTCTGTAGTTCCCAATCTTGACGGGCCATTTTAAGCCAGGGAAGGGCTTTATTTATGTGGTTTTGAAAGAGTTGTGTGAAGGGCCCACTTTAGCAAGTCACACTGCTTTCAAAAGGACTTAGACGCCCAGGCGCTGATCAATACCTCTATCACGTTCTAATAGACTGACATGAGCATTTGGGTCTGAATGGCCGGGGGGTGGGATGGGGTGGAGGGGGGGGGGACAGGGAGTCATGGGGGGGATGGGGTGGAGAGAAAGGAGGAATGGAAGGAAGGGGCTGGTTGGGAGGGACAGGGAGAGAAGGAGGGAGAGAGGAATGCCACCACAATGTCCTACATTGGATTGATGCACAATGTGCTGGAAGGGCAATTGACTGATGCACCTCCCCCCCCAGTGGGTTGTTTTTTTCTTTTTTGGTCTCTTCTTAAACCAGCACAGCACAAAGAAGAAGCCGTGGGAAGCTTGGCTAGGGGTGGGAGGGGAGGAGAAGATCCATTTTCATGGGCCATATGGAAATTTTGTGTTGCGTCCCGAGAACAGGGCCCGATCAACGTGACCTTAGCTGCGCATTTGTGTAGAGTGAATGGTAGGCAGACTAACAGCACTCGGCTCCCTTGACCCTTAGCATATGGAAGGCCCTTCCGAAAGAGGCTTTGCTTTATGTCTGCGGTGTGCATCCACTTTCCCTTGGTAACCCCAGGAGAGAGAGAGAGAGAGAAAAAGAGAGGGAGGGAGGGAGGGAGGGAGGGAAGGAGGAGGGAGGGTGAATCTTGCAATATTTGTTAATGAATTGCTCTATCGACTTTTATCTGTGCTTGCTTGATTAGAGGAAGAAAAAAACACTTAAAAATGCTTTAGCTAGGAAGGGTAGGATCACTGGTCTTTTGTTAAGAAGTGGGATCTGGAGTGGTTTAAATTAATAGATTGACCCAGTTTATCTTTTCAATGTTTGCTCTAGCTGAGACATCCCTTCCTTCCTTCCTTCCTTCCTTCCTTCCTTCCTTCCTTCCTTCCTTCCTTCCTCCCTCCCTCTCCCTCCCTCCCTCCCTCCCTCCCTCCCTCCCTTCCTTCCTTCCTTCCTTCCTTCCTTCCTTCCTTCCTTCCTTCCTTCCTTCCTCTCCCTCCCTCCATCCCTTCCTCTCTGCCCTTCCTTCCTTCCTTCCTTTCTTCCTTCCTTCCTTCTTTCCTTCCTTCCTTCATCCCAATTTTAGAACCTCAAACACTAATCGTTGATCTTATTTTACATTCAAAATAATAGAGCACTCTTCTCAACCTGATGCCCTCTAGATATATTGGCATCTTAGCTCCCACAATTCCTGGTTTTATTGTCGTTAGGAAATATTTCCACTTTGTCCTGCTTTTAACCCATGTTTTCCCAAGAAGTTCAAGGCTTCAAAACAGGTTTCTCTGAAAAGGAGAACACTCTTTAAGTTGCTGAGACAAGATAGAGACCCTGTATTAAAGTCCACTCTCAACTGTGGAAGTCCTTCTAGTGAATCACCATCTCAAAACTCAATCTTAATGTTGGTCTATGGTTATGTTTAAATATTGCCACATTTACTCAAAGCAGTAACATAAAAACAACAGCACAAAGCAAGAAAACCGGGGGTGGGCTGCAGGGGTTTGGGAGAGCCCCTAGCTAACTTTCTGTGCAGTTCGGAGAACGCCCAAAGGAGCCCCCACATGGCCTGTTTTGGATGCAAGTAAGTTAGGGGAGAGTGAAAAACGAGCCTTCCAGAAGTTCAGAAAGGCAGGAAATAGGCCCGTTTCCTGCTTCCAGAAAGCCTCCAGAGCCGAGGGAGGGCAAAAATGTGGCCCCCCACTATGGTGCAGGAGGATGACTAGTCCATGCCCACCATGGCCACACCCACCCAGCATCTGGGCAGAGCACCCGTTGCTAAATTTTTTGAAGCCCACTCCTGAATAAAACCCAAATCGTAACCTGGCTGACCTAATTTATGACAACAACAAAGCCCAAGAGATATCTCACCCAAGAAAGAAATCAAGCAGGAACAAGGCTGTCTCCTCTGTGGTGTTCATGGAATTGGTTCTTCCTTTCTTAATGATGAGACAACATCCTCAACAGAATTTCAAGGCAGGCAGATCACTCAACAACCACAGGTAGAATTCACGCTCTTCTATTATTTTGCTTTTTTCTAGTTCTAGTCCCTCCCAGCAGAGAAAGTTGTATCCTTTTATCTATGGCAGGGGTCTTCAAACTTGACAGCTTTAAGACTTCAACTCCCAGAATTCCTTGTCCAGTCATGTTTGCTCAGGAATTCTGGGAATTGAAGTCCACAAGTCTTACACTTGCCAAGTTTGAAGATCCTTGGTTTAGGGACTAGGCTAGCATTGACAATTGATGATTATATTTGAGGCGAGAGGAGAGAGATGACAAATTTGGGGTACCAAAAGCACCTAGCTAAGTCTGCTTCTAGATCCTGACCGCAGAAGGGAGAACTTTCCCCATGCAGAGAAAACAAGATCCAACTAAAACAAAATCTAATCATGGCCTACAAAGCGAGACATGCTTTTATTGAACAGAGGCCAATTCCTAGAGGAGAAACCCATTCATCATCCCTCAGATACTTCTGTAACACCCCCAGTCTTCTTAAGAATGGTTTCCATGGCCTCAATAAATTGTAATTCATTATTATTTATTATTATTACAAGGTGCCCCAGGTATCTTGACGAGAATCCTCTGTTCCAACAAGTCCTAGAAAGAGGATTTCCACAGCTGTGTTCCATCAACCCTTTGAAGCCAATGTGACTGACAGATTTCTTAGAAAAGGTGATTGGCTGCTAAAGAGATGGGATGCCAAAGCTTGCTTCTCTTGCCCTTGTTCCTTGTCCCTGTCCAGAAGAAATGG
Source organism: Bungarus multicinctus (assembly GCA_023653725.1). Lineage (NCBI taxonomy): Eukaryota > Metazoa > Chordata > Lepidosauria > Squamata > Elapidae > Bungarus > Bungarus multicinctus. The sequence continues at coordinate 4,620,340 of CM042839.1, read as the reverse complement.
GAAATCCATGCAAACTGCAGTTATTTGGCAGTTATTTAAGGCTAACATATTTTTAGTGCCTTTCAAAAGGCAACTAGGCCTTTTTTTTGGTTTTCCTTGAAGTCGCTTCGCTTCTCATCCAAGAAGGTTCTTTGTTTCTGACTGAATGGTGAAGAATGGAAAGGTTTCTATTTATTTCATTTTTATTTTGGTTCAGGCTCATTTCCCGACTGGAATGTAGCCATCTTCTTAAACCCGTCCTCACCTTTGTCCAACTTTTGCTATGTCATTCGCTTGTCAAAAAACAGTCATCTACGTGCTAAAGATGACCTCAGCTCCAAAATGCAATTTTGGGGAAAAGAATGTCAAATAATACAATACGTTGGGAGAAACTATTTGCAAAGCACAGACACCACACAGTAAATAGGAGAGTATTCCAATTTTTTTTTTTTTTCTGGCAGGATACAACCTACAGAAAAATTCCTAAAAATGTAAATGTGAACTTCAACTAAAACAACTGCGAAGTGTTTCTGACAAACTTGTAGACGGGAAAAAAATTTAGACATTTAAGCAGGGGTGCTATTCAACCGGTGTAACAACCAGTTTGGTGGGCACGTGTTTCGCATGCACTTTGCGTGTGCGCAGCATTTAGAAAATGCTGCTTCTTCAGCTCTAAAACTTATCTTCTGCTGCAGTCATGGCAAGTAAATCAGCTGAGGAGTTGCAACTCATAAAATATGTCTATGGTCTTTTTAGAGTTGCCAACAGAAAGGGAGGGGGGAACCAGTGAGCAACTTGCATTCCATAAATGTTTTCAAAGATAGTTTATAGTTTCTGCCACGCAAAATTCTAACTGGAGAGCATGATTGATGACTCTTGGCTATAGATGTGTCCCATTGGAGAATATGAGTTGGGGGTGGGAAGAAAACCAGGGTCAATGATATGCCTCAGAGTCGTCTACACCCAGGCAGTGCCCGACATGTTAACTCCCAATAAATATTTTTTTAAGCCTTGAAAATCTAGCTTGAGAGTCCTGATTTAAATGGGGGTAACTACCAGAGCCCTGTCATCATGCCAAACAGCTGAGCTGACAACCCTGGAAATAAAGGATAGAATAGGGCAGGGGCAAGTGGGTGTGGCCAAATCATCGCCATAACTACCGGTTCACCCGAACCAGGCCGAACCAGGCCGAACCAGGAGAATCCCACCCCTGCATTTAAAGGTAAATGAAAATGGACAGATTGACTGTTTATTATGAATGCACGTAAGGGTGGAATGGGGAGGAGGGAAACCTACAAAATTCCCATAGATAAGGAGATTGCATCCCCACCAGAGAATATATATATTTGGTGGAGAGGATCAACATCAGTTGAGCTGAATTCTTTACATAAATAATAATCCACTCCAATATTTATCCAAATAAATCAACACTACCATCTTGATACCGTTGTCCAGGAGAGCTATATTAGAAAAAATTGATTTAGAAAGTTTTATTTTTCTAACGAATGCATTTATTCATACGTTTAGTCACGGGCATTATGCTAAATTGGATTTAAGTCCTTCTCTTTAAGCAAATATTCAGATGGATATTCAGACATCCTGTGCAATTTTTTTCCATCAAGGGTTTCCCCCTCCCCCCCCCATTTCTTTTCTGAAAGTGGAATCAAGTGGTTTAACATGCTGATATTGAATTATGTGGCGTTTCCTCCTCCTGTTATTATATTGTTATTGCATTTTTAAAAGAAAATGCAAGGCTTTTCACTTTTTCTCAAATTGCACCTCTCTGGGAAGGGAGAGAAAGATTACTTGCATTTAATTTCTGTGCAAGTATCCATCCACCACCCATCTTAGAGAGGAGATGAGTTTATTGTAGCAAAGGTGTGCCATGCTTCAGGAAGTAAAACATAGAGTCATTAAAAAATTACAAGACTGACAGAAAGCTGGGTGTGTAGACTGCGGTGCCTGCGGTGGGAGTCTGGTATATCCAGGAACTAAAAGTCTCAGTTCTGTACAAGCAAGCATGAAACTGTGACTAATCTTTGTCTGGGTTTTGATTCACCATCCTGAGGCTCACAGTCTAGATCTGAGCTAAAATTCCTCCACGAAGAACATCTTGACTTACAGTTAAGGGCAATGCAGGGACAAACAAGGGAAATGCTTCAGCTGCTTTGCAGACAAAACCCCACAACTTAAAAAAAAAAATACCAGTTGTTTCTTACGATGATGATGATAATTACTACTGGTGTTTACACTGCTGATTCATTGGGGTTTATAATAGCTTACAGCAATATAACATTGCAATAAAACGTCCATGGTAACCAAATTATTACGAATACAAATAAAACATCCTACTGTAGAACCACAGCTTTGTGAAATGTGAACGACTTTTACAAATGATCTCCACAGCAATAGAAAAAAGAAAATGGTAATATTTGAGATGTAGGTAAATTTGTACAGGTATAACACCTGTCTCTTTACTTATTTTTTAGTAGATTTGGGGTGGGGTGGGGTTGTTTCTATATCTTTTTTTCTCTATTGTGGATTTGTATTATCTTGTTATTTGATAATGTTTGGTAATAGTTCAATAAATATAATGATAGTTCCATGGTAAAGAAAAGTAATCCCTACCTCGAAATGGCAATACAATACAAATTCCAAACAACCCTCAACTCCAAACAATAATTAAGCTACTCAATAAATAAACCATAAAATACAGTCATAATCCAAAAATGTTCAATCTTCATGAAGGTATGGAAGTTGCAGCACAAGGGGACAGGAGAACTTCTACGTAGAGTTGCTGCCATGATTCATCATCATCATCATCATGCCAAAAAGGCCTTAAGAGTTGTTAACCTAATTTACCTAATTTTTTCTCTGGTAATACTACATTAATAACTAGAGCATACAAAACATTTGCTAGACCAATATCCGAATACAGCTCATCAGTCTGGAACCCACATTATGTATCTGATATTAACTCAGTTGAGAAAGTCCAGAAATATTTTACAAGAGTTCTTCACTTCTCTACTCGTTGCAGAATACCTTATGCCACTAGACTCGAAATTCTAGACCTTGAAAACCTAGGACTATGCCACCTTTGGTCCAATCTAAGTATAGTATATAAAATCATACATTGCAATGTCCTACCTGTCAATGAATACTTCAGCTTCAACCATAATAATAGAAGAGCAAACAATAGATACAAACTCAAGTTAATTGCACCAAACTTGATTGCAGGAAATACAACATCAACAACAGAGTGGTCAATGTCTGGTATACTCTACCTGACTCTGTGGTTTCTTCCCCAAACCCCAAAAACTTTAACCTTAGACTGTCTACTATTGACCTCACCTCTTTCCTAAGAGGTCTGTAGGGGGCGTGCATAAGCGCACCAATGTGCCTATTATCCCTGTCATATTGTTTCTTTTATATTTTATTTTTCTTATATGTATCCATGTATTCATAACTATGTTTTACTTATACCTATTTTCTTGTAAGCAATTGACAAATAAATAAATCATCATCATCATCCAGCACTTTTCTGCCTCGGTGCTCTTAATGGAGCTGTTTTTGGAAATAAAGTTGAAACTAGAAGTTGTTATGTTTTTGGACACCATGACAACTTCTCATGTTTAGTATTGAGTTGGAATTATCCATGGGTTTGTCTCTTCATCTCCGTAAAGTCTTCTGGAAAATATTTCTTGCCAAAAAAACTCTAGAAGCTACCTATCTTTGTTGGTGGTGCAGTAGTTGTAGAGTTGTACCTAAGAGTTGTGGTGGTGCAGTGGTTAGAATGCAGTACTGCAGGCTACTTCTTCTGACTGCCAGCCGCCTGCAATTGGGCAGTTTGAATCTCACCAGGCTCAAGGTTGACTCAGCCTTCCATCCTTCCGAAGTAGGTAAAATGAGGACCCAGATTGTTGGGGGCGATAGACTGAATCTGTAAACTACTTTATAAGTCTAAAATGCTATTGCCATCTGATCTTATTGACAGACAAAAACAGGGAGGCAAAGCAGTTGGAGATAGTTCAGCTCAAATACAGTACAGATTCTGAACACGTTGGTTACTCATAGCACAACAATGGAGTCTAACGTTTCCATATTAAAACCATGTTTGAGTTTACATCTAATTTTCAGCAATCTGGGTCACTTCAGCAGGACCAAGAGGCAAAGTCCAGCTGAGGATTTGTGTAGACTTTGTTCTTCATGCCTTCAGGTGTCTAGGGTCAGGAAACAAATTTGGTCCTTAGCTCAGTAAGTTCTAATCATAAAGCCACCAAAAGAAGAATGAAAAGCTTAGTTCTTCATAAGGTTGACCTTGTGTGAGTCAATGGAGGATGGAAAACACATCTCAGTAGCTTCCCATTCACTGAAGGTAGCTTCCCATTCACAGGATGGTGGGGAATGGAAGGATCTGCAAGGAATAGAAATCCTTCCATTCCCTACTGTCCTGTCAGAGCTGAAGAAACTTCTTGAATGAGAAGCGAAATGTCTTCAAAGAAAAAACAAGAAAGTCCAGTTGTCTCCTGAATAAAACACCTCTGGGACAGCCTTCATCTGCCCAGTGATGCTAGCCACTGAAATATTATAGCAGGAAAGAACCAGAAGGATGTTTTCTTGGTGTTGGAAGTTTACTTGAGATGTTTGATCTTTGCTTGGTACTGCACCCATAATGAATGTCTTCTCTGGTAGGAAGACTGAGCTCCAGGAAGCTCCTTGACCTGTTCTCTAAGGAACAGCAAGCTTGTTTATGTTCCTTCAAATTATCTTCCTGCTGTTGGATCATCAACAAACACAGCAACGAATAAAATAATTGCTCCAAGTCGGTTCCAGAATGCACAATTATTCTGAACTACATTTTGTTATGTGAAGAAATGTGCGTTTATGCGTTTCTTTTACTTAATTAAATGATTTATAAAGCTGCTCAGTGACTCTGGATGGGGTGTGTACAATTTAAACCCATCATAACAATATATAAATTATGATTCCCTCACACATGTAACAATAACCCCGCACCCAGAACAAAAAGCCACATCACCAACAGATCATCACTAACTTCCTGCCTCGGGAAACAATCAAATCTCTGATGATTTGTGAAAGACTAAAGAGGTTAGGGCCAGTGGTGGGCTTCAAAAAAATTTACTCCTGGTTCTGTGAGTGTGGCTTGGTGGGCATGACATGGCATGGCTTGGTAGGCATGACTTGGTGAGCATGGCAGGGGAAGGATATTGAAAATTCCCCATTCCCTCCCCACTCCTGGGGGAAGAATACTGCAAAATCTCCATTCCCTCCCCTCCCCACCCCATTAACCTGCTCTCCAGCTCCATTCTCCTGTGCAGGGCAACCAAAGAAGACCCAGCCAATCAGTTGGGGACTTGGGAGGCAGAAAATAGATGGGGGCAGGGCCAATCAGAGGTGGGATTTGCCAGTTCTCCAAACTACTCAAAATTTCTTGGACCAATTCTCCAGAACTGGTCAGAACCTGCTGAATACCACCTCTGTTAGGGCCCTCCTGATCACTGGAGGGGGAAAAAAACATTTCAATGTATAAAGAGCATAGAAAGCCAAAGAGATAATTTGTTGACCAATGATCTGCCAAAGCTGTTTGGAAGGAGATTCCTTGACAGAACCCATTCCTCCAACTGGAAAGAAACAGAGCTACAGAAGAATCTATATGTAGTCTCTTCAAAGAATAAATGGTTCCTATCTTCAATAATAGGATAGCGAGACACTTGTATGCTTTGTCCTGCAATGTTAATTCCACAGGGCCTCATGTCTGAGATATGACACATATGGTGGGTAGAAGGAACGCAGGACATTATCTCCCTGATAACCCGTGGAGATACCACATGTCGCCACAGAAGGAAGTATGAGGATTCTTGTCTGCACTTATTTTAGCCTTCCTCCATCACATTCCAGGCCACACCTCGATGGTTTGTCCTTTCAACACCTCGACATTCTTTCAGGAGGAAAACAGATCAGTCTGTTGTCTTGGATTGATTAGGTAGAACAGCCCCAATCTATTGGCTACAAGGAAGTAGAAGCAGAAAGTCCAGCCCTTGTAAAACTCGTGGCTTTTATAAATAACTTGACATTGGACGCTGGATGAATGGTTGTGCCACATAACTTAGCTTGCAGAGTTCTTGTCTAATTTTGTTTCCTATAATTTAAGGGTTCATTACTGGGAAGGAGATAGGGATGCGGTGGCTCAGTGGCTAAGACGCTGAGCTTGTCAATCAGAAAGGTCGGCAGTTCAGCAGTTCGAATCCCTAGCGCTGCATCACGGAGGGAGCTCCCGTTCCTTGTCCCAGCTTCTGCCAACCTAACAGTTTGAAAGCATGTAAAAATGCAAGTAGAAAAATAGGGACCACTTTGGTGGGAAGGGAATAGCGTTCCATGTGCCTTCGGCATTTAGTCATGCTGGCCACTTGACCATGGAGACATCTTTGGACAGTGTTGGCTCTTCAGTTTTGTAATGGAAACGAGCACCACCCCCTAGAGTTGTAAACGATTAGCACGTATGTGCGAGGGGAACCTTTATCTTTACTGGGAAGGAACTTTTATATATGTCTCCTTCATCCCTGAGCCCATCGAATTCCAGCGTAATCAATTGATGACTGTTCTGTTGAATTCTGTTGAAGGAGTCTATTTTTTTGAAGTAGTGTGCCCAGTATAAACAAGTTACAACATTAAAAGTGAGAAATGTCGGTTCCACTAATCCAGTATGGTTTGGCTTCTTTGATCAATATATTATGGCTGATTGCAAAGACATGGAATAATTCAAGGCCAGATTCCCTCAAGAAACCACTTTCTTGTGTAGAGGCCTGCCTCATTATAGTTTTGTATGAAGGATGAGAGGAAGGAGGAGAGGAAGGAGGAGAAAGAGAAGGAGAAGAAGGAGAGGGAGAAACAGAAGGAGAAGGGGGGAAGACAGGGGAAAGAGAAGGAGGTGGTATGGGAAGAAGGAAAAGAGAGGAGGAGGAGGAGGAGGAAGAGAAGAAGATATGAAAAGGAGAAGGAGAAGTGCTAATACTTTTATCCAAGGTAGATACTTTTGTGTTTCAACTAAGGTGGCCAGGTATTGCCAGAAATGATGATGATAGTGATGATGAAGATACTTATTAATGAAGGAAAACATTACATAAATATCTTCCACAAAACATAAAAAACACGAATGTAATGAAAATAAAGTAAGTGCAGTTATATGTTTTGACCCATCCCTCGTTTTCTTGTGAAGTCTCTTTGGGAAAAGATTTTTCTTGGGTCCTCGATGTGTCTGTCTTACTGGTTGCAGACTATGCTGATTATCATAAAGTTATTGCTGCTAATAACATTTACATCCTAAGTAATAAGTAAGCTTTAGAGAGCTATGCTTAGCCTAAAATGGTTGTAATTACAATCGCGTTTATGGGAGGCATTTATTTCCTGGCATTCCATTAATGTTATCTAAATATCATCTCAGCTTTTCGTAACAATGAACTCTTCTTCTTCTTCTTCTTCTTTTTTTTTAGTAATTTTGCATGTAGCTTGCAACATCCTTCTGTCTGAGAACTGCCAAGGAGTAAAATATCAGTAACTAAAGGAGAAGGAGAAGGAAGAGAAAAGGCAGAACTAAATGAGATACAGATCTAACGGTTATTCCCAGTATCTTCTGCATTTTTAAACCATTTTCCTTCCATATGGTAGTAAGGAGATTGTTTTGAAGAATTTTGTGTGTGTATGTGAAATTTAACAAATAATTGAGGATTCCCTTAATATGATTGTGGGTCTGTTTCTTTTTGCTTTATCTATTAAACAAAAGAGTAAGAACATCATTGTCCTGAAAAAGAAAGACATGAATATAAAATTCCATACAAATGTCTACATATCATATAGTCTGAATTAGCCATTTGAGCTCCTATTTTTCATGGAAAAGCCATTGCTCCAGTAATCTGTGTAACCTTTCCACAACCCCATTAAAAATGTCTATGGTCAACTATAATGAAAGACTCACTTTCCCAGCCCTTCCTTATTTGGCTTGTATGACTGTATTGTATACCCAAGTATACTAAACAAGCAGGAGTAAGATTGGGGCCAGAAGTAAATGTGGCCACGAAGCACCTCACTTTCTAATGATTTATTTTGGCCTCTCCTTTTCCACCAGAGAGTATTGGTGATGTGGTGGAATGTAGCTTGGATTCCCAGGAGGGAGGAGCTGTTTCCCAGAGGGCAAAGAGGCAATGGAGCTCGGAAAATCTGGTAGGCAAGAAGAGACTTAAAATAGCTCCTTCCTAGAAGTTCACAGAATATACCTATAGTTATGCAGATAGTAATAGCACTTAGACTTATATACCACTTCTCAGTGCTTTATAGCCCTTTCTAGACAGTTTACAGACTCAGCCTGTTGCCCCCAACAATCTGGGTCCTCATTTTACTGACCTTAGAAAGATGGAAGGATGAGTCAACGTTGAGCAGGTGAGAATTGAACTGCAGACTGCTGGTAGCTGGACAATCAGCAGAAGTAGCCTGCATTCTAACCACTGTGCCACCATGGCTTTTTATAGGTAGAGGTATCTATAGGATAGTTGCTTTAGTCTGACAAGATTCTGTCTAGAGGTGAAGAACAATAAATAAATCTGTTCTTAAGTAACTCCATGTGCCCTTCTTTATTCTAGGGGTCTGACATGTGGCTACTGTCCCAGTCTGATTTTCCTTTCTCATTAGTCATACTTGGACATTATTTATCATTCTTCCTACAAAGCTGTTTAACATCTCAGCAGATATTATGGCAAAAGCATAGAACATGGAATAATAGGGCTGGAAGGAAATTTGGAAGTCTTTTAGTCCAGCCCTCTGCTTGGGCAGGAGACCATTTACATTCTGGATGGCTTCCTGTCTCTCTTGAAAACCTCCAGGAGTGGAGCACCCACAACTTCTTGGAAGCAGGCTATTCCACTGATTTAATTGTTCTCACTGTTGGGCAATTTTCCCTTGATCCTTGGCTGGATCGCTCTTTGATAAGTTTCCAACTGTTATTCTTGTCCTACCCTCAGGTGCTTTGGAGAACCTTCTTCTCTAAGACATCCTTCAGGACAGCTGAGATGTCTCCTCTAGTCCTTCTCTTCTTGAGACTTTGCACAGTTAAGCAATAGCAATGGCACTTAGACTTATGTATCACTTTATAGTGCTTTCCAGCCCTCTCTAAGTGGTTTTAGAGAGTCAGCCTCTTGCCCCCAACAATCTGGATCCTCATTTTACCCACCTCGGAAGGATGGAAGTTTAAGTCAATCTTGAACCAGTCAGAATGAAACTCCTGGCAGAGGACAGAGTTAGCTTGCAATACTGCATTCTAGCCACTGTGCCACCATGGCGAGGAAGGAAGGAAAGAAGGAAGGAAGGAAGGAAGGAAGGAAGGAAGGAAGGAAGGAAGGAAGGAAGGAAGGAAGGAAGGAAGGAAGGAAGGAAGGAAGGAAGGAAGGAAGGGCAATAGCCCTTAGACTTATAGACCATGCTTTCCAGCCCTCTCTAAGTGGTTTACAGAGTCAGCCTCTTTTCCCCAACAATTTGGGTCCTCATTTTACCCTCCTCGGAAGGATGGAAGGCTGAGTCAACCCAGAGCCTGGTGGGATTTAAACTGCCACATTACAGGCAGCCAATAGACAGCAGAAGTGGCTTGCAGTTCAGCACTCTAACCAGAGATGGTATTCAGCAGGTTCTAACCAGTTCTGGAGAACCAGTAGAGGAAATTTTGTGTAGTTTGGAGAACTGGCAAATCCCACCTCTAACTGGAGATTTTACAGTATCCTTCCCCTGCCACGCCCACCAAGCCACGCCCACAGAACTGATAGTAAAAAAAATTTGAATCCCACCACTGACTCTAACTTATTGTACCACCTTAGCTCTTTTTACAGTTGACTGCAAGCCGCAATGTTTGCAACCCACAATTTCCAGTCGCTGCAGAAACCGCCCCCCCATCTTTCATAGAGTGTACAAAAGAAGGAAACACGCATATAACTATTTGTCTTGTCATCACAGGAGCCGGCAGGGTATTTCAAGTGAACACCCACTGGTTTCCACCAATTTTTATGCACAGAGCACTTCCTTTGGGTGGAGAAAGGGAGAGAAAAGCAAAGGCCCCCTTCCCCAGTTCTTCATCCTTCTATTGAGTCCAGGAGAGAAAAATGGTCCCCTTGGGAAGAGGTTGGGTGGGTAGGGAAGACTTCGGGGAAACCTTACATTAGGAACTTTTAGGATGCCATTTGGGTCACTTAAGACCACAATTTGCACTCCTGGGGCTGAAGATTGAAATAACCCTCCAGTCTTAAATAATAAGAGAGAACCTTTGAGCTGAAGGAAGGAGAAGAAGTAAAGGTAAAAGTAAAGGTCCCCCCTCGCACATACTGTATGTGCTAGTCGTTTCTGGCTCTAGGGGGCGGTGCTCATCTCCGTTACAAAGCCGAAGAGCCAGCGCTGTCCGAAGACGTCTCCGTAGTCATGTGGCCGGCAGGACTAAATGCCAAAGGCTCACGGAACACTGTTACCTTCCCACCAAAGGGGTCCCTATTTTTCTACTTGCATTTATTTTTTACATGCTTTCGAACTGCTAGTTGGCAGAAGTTGGGACAAGGAACGGGAGCTCACTCTGTTACGCGGTGCTAGGGATTCGAACCGCCAAACTTCCGACCTGTCTGATCAATAAGCTCAGCATCTTAGCCAGTGAGCCACCGCGTCCCTCTTAGAAGGAGAAGAAGAGGAAGAAGCATAATTGAGAGTAAGGGACCCAACATGAGAGAAGAGACTGAATTCTTCAGTTAGCTGCTTGAAAATAATTAAAAAAAACAAAAACAATACAGAGTAGTGGAAAAATTACTTTTGCACCTTGTTTCCAAAGAACTGGATAATAGCCACGAGAGATAATGCCACTGAAAAAGGAGAGGGGAAACTTCTAGGAATAGCAAAGTCAGAATTGCACAATTCTGTTATTGTAACTCTATAATAAAATAATATTTACTTTCATAACTTGGGGTTTTTGTCTGGTCTACCTTAAAGGGCTGATCCTTTCCTTCCAATGGAAAATTACAGGAGAAATGATAGCAGTGTTCCAATATCTGAGGGGCTGCCACAAAGAAGAGGGGGTCAAGCTATTCTCCAAAGCACCAGAAGGCAGGAGAAGAAGCAACAGGTGGAAACTAATCAAGGAGAGAAGCAACCTAGAACTAAGGAGAAAGTTCCTGACAGTGAAAACAATAGAAGAGCTTGCCTTCAGAAGTTGTGGGAACTCTATCACTGGAGGCTTTGAAGAAGAGATTGTCTGAAATGGTAAAGGGTTTCCTGTTTGGGTGGGTGGGGAGAGACTTGGACTGGAGAACCTCTGGATTCTGTTATTCTTTCTATGATTCCATGTAAGCCCAAAGAAAGTCCTGAATGGTATAGGGACTAGAAGACCTCCAAGGTCCCTTCCAACCCTATTATTCCACGCTCATTTCCAGTGACTCACCTGGAGCTTTCATGACTGTGTGGCATTCCCTCTAGGTAGTAAAACTTGGAAAGACTGTACGTGTGTGTGTGTGTATGGGGAAGAGGGGCGGAGACCTTGAGTGACTAACATATCACTCAGTGCTATGATATGTCACAATATTCTGTGTTCTCCCCTTTCTCTTTTCTAGATAACATAATTCTCACAGTACCCCGGGGGGCTTAAACAACCTGTGTCTTGTCGAAATCAATGCTTCAAATGTGTGTTTACACATTCTTCTTCTAGGACCAAGGAAGCCTCATGTGCCAAATTAGAAGGTCTTTTAAGTACTTTTGCTTCCAGGGGCAAGAATTGTCTTCTGCTTAAATATGTGTGTGTGCATCAGAGGTGGTGTTCAGTAGGTTCTGACCAGTTCTGGAAAACCAGTAGCGGAAATTTTGACTAGTTTGGAGAACCGGCAAATCCCACCTTTGACTGGAGATTTTACAGTATCCTTGCCCTGCCACGCCCACCAAGCCATACCCACAGAACCAGTAGTAAAAAATTTTGAATCCCACCACTGATACATACATACATACATACATACATATGTGTGTATATGTATATATATATATATATATATATATACACATACATACACATATATATATACATACATAAATATATATACATATACATACACACACACACGTATACATATGTGTGTATGTATATATATATATATATATATATATATAATATATATATATATATATATATATATATATATATATATATATATAGCTGAATATATATATATATATAGCTGAACAGAATAGAGCCAGTGGTCTAGTGGCAATTACAACTGCCTCACATGTAATACTTCTCTGGTTCGAATCCCAGTAAGGGTATGGCTAGCTGAAGAGAGCTAACTAGCTCGAAATAGATCTATACTAGTCTCCCTTATTTATTATTTAAAAATTATCAGCTTAAAAACCTTACACACATGTAAACAAAAGGCAACGAAACAAATAGCTTTCTGTCGGTATGGTCTCTGGTGATGAGCCGAAAGACAGAAAAGAAAGCAGTATGCTTTCTCCCTTAATTGGGGCTTAACAGGGTGTTGTAATACAAAGTATATACTTATTCCCCTGCCTGAGCTGATAAGGAGAGAGCCAGTGGTGTAGAGGCAATTACAACTGCCTCACATGTAATACTTCCCTGGTTCGAATCCCAGTAAGGGTATGGCTAGCTGAAGAGAGCTAACTAGCTCGAAATAGATCTATCCTAGTCTCCCTTATTTAATTATTTATCAGCTCAAAACCTTACACACACACACACACACACACACACACACACACACACACACACACACACACACACACACACACACATATATACATACATACATACATATGCAGGTCTTAGCGTGTTCGGGTCTTTTCCCATGTAAGATTGAGAGTATCTTGGTGACATTTTGACAAAGTCCCACTTGGCTTCGTGTTTGTACTCTCAATCTTACATGGGAAAAGACCAGAACACGCCAAGACCTGCATACCTGTACCCGTGAAAATCTACAAAAACAAATACATACATACACAAACACACACACACATACACATATATATATACTGTACATACACACACACACACACAAAGACACAGACACAAAGTGAGAAGGGAACATGTTCTTTGCTAGAAATATGCTGATGGATGGTATATGGTTATACAGAGGGAAAATATTATTCATTCACCTATGTGCAACAATCTTGCACAGACACCTGGGGCCTTCCAGATGCATCAAATCTTGTATTTGAAAAAGTCTATTGGTCAGGGAGATCTCTGAAAACCCATGTGAATTCACCATACTGGGAACAGTGGCGATTTGATGGAGGTTGACAGAGTAAATATGTAGGGCAGGGGTGTCCAACCTTGGCAACTCTAAGACCTATGGATTTCAACTCTCCAAAATGTGAAGATGGTGATCACCATGGTCGCACAGCTTGTGTCATTAGAAGTTTTAAAGAGAGGATAAAAACGAACAAAAAGAGTACAGAATAGAGAAAATGGAGGAGGAGGAGGAGGAGGAGGAGGAGGAGGAGGAGGAGGAAGAAGAAGAAGAAGAAGAAGAAGAAGGAAGAAAGGAGGAGAAGGAGAAGGAGAAAGAAGAGAGGAGGAGAAGGAGAAAGAAGAGAGGAGGATGAGGAAGAGAAAGAAGAAAGAAGAGAGGAGGAAGAGGAAAGAAGAAGAGAAGAAAGGATGAGGAGAAAGAAAAAGGAAGGAGGAAAGGGAGAATAAAGGAAGAAGGAAGGAGGAGGAGGAAGAGGAGACAAAGATCCAGGAAGAAAATAATTTTTATCTCATTTTATCCGCCATTCTTTCACTTGTTCTTCTCTTGCTTCAAGGTTTCAGTTTTCAGCTCATTTTAGAGGCAGATGCTCTTCAGACCATTCCTGATTAGGAAGTCAGCATTGCTAATGTAATCTTTTCCCAAAGATGTTGCTAATTTTTTTTTTAAATAAGCAAAGGCATTCCTTCTCAAAACAGTTATTATAAACCCGAAGCAGACAATTATCTAGGTGCTAATCAAATCATTCTTGTCAATGCTCTTAATATGATAATTAGGCAAACTTTAGTTTGTAATTCCAGACCGAGGTTAATTATAGATTTGGTGTTTTATTCAGTAATTACACTACACAGATATGAGAGAAATTGCTATGTACTACCTGCTTCCAGCCTACGTAAAAATGCATGGTACAGGGTGGAATTTTGATGGTTGCAGCACTCCACCAAACTTACAATTAAAGAGCTGTAAAGAGAGGTATCAGATTGCATCTACACTATGTATTATGATCACTCTTACAAAACAAAATGGGGTTGTTTTGTTATTGTTTAGAGGTTGCTGCTAATTCCCTGTGAGTTAGGTCCTTGCTATGCAAAGTTTATTTTCCTAGAAACCAATCTGATCCCATCATTGTGGCAAGCAGGATGACGAATAAAGGACATTAAAACATATTAACTGAGAATAACAAAGTTGAAAGGGACCTTGGAGTTTCCTCCCTCCCTCCCTCCCTCCCTCCCTCCCCCTTCCCTCCTTTCCTCCCTTTCTTCCCTTCCTTGTCTTCTTCCTTTCCTCCCTCCCTCCTTCTGACCCTCCTCTCTCTCTCCGTCCCTCCTTCCCTCCTCCTTCCTTCCTTTCTTCCTTCCCTTCTTCCCCTCCTTCTTTTTCCCCCTTCCTTCCTTCCTTCCCCTCTTTCTTTCCGTCTTTCCTTCCTTTCTTCCCTTCCCTCTCTCTCTCCCTTCCTTTCAATAACAGATAACAAGTTGGACCTTGTAGATCATCTAGTCCAACCCCCTGCCCAAGCGGGAGACCCTACACCATTTCTGACAGATGGCAGTCCAGTCTCTTCTTGAAAGTCTCAAGTGAGGAAGCTCCCACAATGTCCAAGGGCAATTTCTGTTCCATTGGTTGATTGTTCTCACTGTCAAAAAGTTCCTTCCTTCCTTCCTTGCCCTCCTCCCTTCCTTCCTTCCTTCCTTCCTTCCTTCCTTCCTTGCCCTCCTCCCGCCTCCTTCCTTCCTTCCTTCCTTCCGTCCTTCCTCCCTCCCTTCCTTCCTTCCTTCCGTGCCCTCCTCCTTCTTCCTTCCTTCCTTGCCCTCCTCCCTTCCCTCCTTCCTTCTTCCTTCCTTCCTTCCTTCCTTGGCACCTCCTCCCTCCTTCCTTCCTTCCGTCCTTGCCCTCCTCCCTCCCTTCCTTCCTTCCTTCCTTCCTTGCCACTCCTCCTCCTCCTTCCTTCCTTCCTTCTTCCTGTTCCTTCCTTCCTTCCTTGCCCTCACTCCTATCCTTCCTGCCTTCCTTCCTCCTTCCTTCCTTGCCCTCCTCCCTCCTTCCTTCTTCCTTCCTTCCTTCCTTCCTTCCTTGCCCTCCTCCCTCCCTCCTTCCTTCCTTCCTTCCTTCCTTCCTTCCTCCCTTCCTTCCTTCCTTCCTTCCTTGCCCTCCTCCCTTCCTTCCTTCCTTCCTTCCTTTCCTTCCTTCCTTCCTTGCCCTCCTCCCCTCCTCCCCTTCCTTCCTTCCTTCCTTCCTTCCTTCCCCTTCCTTCCCTTCCTTCCCTCCTTCCCTTCCTTCCTTCCTTCCTTCCTTCCTTCCTTCCTCCTCCTTCCTTCCTTGCCCTCCTCCTCCCTCCCTTCCTTCCTTCCTTCCTTCCTTCCTTCCTTCCTTCCTCCTTCCCTCCTTCCTTCCTTCCTTCCTCCTCCCTTCCCCTTCCTTCCCTTCCTTCCTTCCTTGCCCTCCTCCTTCCTTCCTTCCTTCCCTTCCTCCTTCCTTCCTTCCTTCCTTCCTTCCTTCCTTCCTTCCCTCCTTCCTTCCTTCCTTCCTTCCTTCCTCCTTCCTTCCTTCCTGCCTCCTTCCTTCCTTCCCTCCTTCCTTCCTTCCTTCCTTCCTTCCTTCCTTCCCTTCCTTCCTTCCCTCCTTCCTTCCTTCCTTCCTTCCTTCCTTTCCTTCCTCCTTCCTTCCTTCCTTCCTTCCTTCCTTCCTTCCTTCCTTGCCCTCCTCCCTCCCTCCTTCCTTCCTTCCTTCCTTCCTTCCTTCCTTCCTTCCTTCCTTCCTTCCTTCCTTCCTTCCTGCCCTCCTCCCTCCTTCCTTCCTTCCTTCTTCCTTCCTTCCCTCCTCCCCTCCCTTCCTTCCTTCCTTCCTTCCTTCCTCCTCCTTCCGCTTCCTTCCTTCCCTTCCTTCCTTCCTTTCCTTCCTTCCTCCTCCTTCCTTCCTTCCTTCCTTCCTTCCTTCCTTCCTTCCTTCCTTCCTTCCTTCCTTCCTTCCTTCCTTCCTTCCTTGCCCTCCTCCCTCCTTCCTTCCTTCCTTCCTTTCCTTCCTTCCTTCCTCCTCCCTCCTTCCTTCCTTCCTTCCTTCCTTCCTTGCCCTCCTCCCTCCTTCCTTCCTTCCTTCCTTCCCCTTCTCCTCCTTCCGTCCTTCCTTCCTTCCTTCTTCCTTCCTTCCTTCCTTCCTTCTCCTTCCTTCCTTCTTCCTTCCTCCTTCCTTCCTCCTACTTCCTGCCTCCTCCTTCCTTCCTTCCTTCCTTCCTTCCTTCCTCCCCAAAGCACACTTCTCAATACCACTTTTTTAAAAAAAAGACTCTTCAAGGGCTCAGGAAAAACGATTAGCTGGCGCGCAAGGTTTGTTTTGACAGGCTAACTTGATCAGCGGCTGAAAGTTCACCTTGTTCTGATTCTAATTTATGTTACAAGTAGCCTGTGAGGCTCTCCGCCTGAACACTTACATTATTCTAAACAATTATATTGTTATGATACACATAATGCTCAGCTCTCCAACATCAAGTCTATTAATGACGGCTGACTGTAGAGTGGTGTGCTGTTTTTTTTTTTTTCCAAAGGTCAAGCATCATTTCTTCAGTAGATTAACATTTTATCTTTTAATGGTGTTAAGGAAAGGTCAGGAGAGTTTAATAGATGGAATATGAAATGTGTCTGCGGGAAGATCCATGTGCTAAGCATCTTTCTCCAGTCCCGAAACACAGTATTTAATTACTTCTTTTATAGGTTCCTTTCTTTCTCTGACAGGTTGAATGTCCCTTGTTTGTATGGGGGGGGGGGACATAATCAGAGGCCACCACATTTCTCCTTCATTTCGATGGCTTTCTTTTGCACGTCTCTTTCTTGTTCTCCAAGAGTTCTCTGTTGTACCCAACCAAACCAAGCATTCCTTTAAGCGATTAGTGTGCCCTGGGGGCATTGGCATTTTCCCCCTCCCTCCCATATCAGCGCCGGCTTCCAAATCAAGGCAACAGGCCAATCCCCAATGACTGGGAAGGAGTTAATTTATATTAGTTTAACTGAATATGTTTGCAATCATTATACGGAGAAGGATATTTAAATCAGCCTTCTCATTCTCCAAGCAAATGAGGTCTGGGGGATTTCGGGGGAAGACTGAAAGATAATGCTATTCCTTGGGAATGTTATGAAGCCAAATATTCCGACAGAAAAAAATATATATCTGTATTTCAGGTGGAAATCTTGGCTGAACCATGATGAATTCTCATAGGAGGAGTGGGATCAAGGAATAGGTTCTGGATATAAATGCTGGAAGCTGCCTTTCATTTACTTGATCTGTTGTCAAGATAATTGTCTAATCCAGTCTACCTCAGTCTCAGCAACAATCAGACATGTGTTACCCCCATTTAAATCATGAGTCTCAAGCCAAACTTTCAAAACTTAAAAAGGATTTATTGGGAGTTAACATGTCCGGCACTGCCTGGGGAGAAGCCGACTCTGAGACACATAAATCAATTGTCACCCTTGACCCTGGTTTTCCCACACCCCCTGTGTGTATATTCTCCAGTGGGACACATCCATAGCCAAGAGTCATCAATCATGTTCTCCAGTTAGAATTTTGCATGGCAGAAACTTCAGTTACCTAGTTACTATCTTTGAAAACATTTATGGAATGCACTTTCGGTTTGCAAGCGGCTGCACTGCTCTTCCCTCCCTTTCTGTTGGCAACTCTAAAAAGACCCTAGAAATATTTTATGAGTTGACAGTGTGGACTTCAACTTCCAGAATTTCCATGGCTGGCTGGGGGATTCTGGGAGCTGAAGTCCACACATCCTAACATTGCTAAAGTTGACAAACACTGGCCTAATCTGATTAGCTATAGCCCCCAACTTCTAGTGTCTTCCTATTTCCTAAGATGAGAGATAGGGAATGGTGCATTAGACATAGTTGGGGTTGTGTAGCCAAAACAAAATACTTTCTCTTGGGAACCAAGGACATTCTCACACCTGGTCAGAGGAAGGAGGAGTGATGTCACCAGGCAACTAGACAATGCCTTGATTGGATCATGTGACTGATTGTTTTGGTCTCCAAGCTTTTAATCATCCTATGGGCTCTCGTCTGCACTTTTTCCAAAGTCTCCACATCTTCTTCTTTTTTGTAATGTGGTGACAATTCCCAAAAAAACTAACCCAGAATAAATCACTAGGTGTTTTTTTTTTTAAATCTAATATTACCCTGCAAGGCCACAGGACAGTCTGATCTCTAAATAGCTTGACTTTCTAAATAAAAAAAGATAGAAAGAAAAAGACGCTAAGAAAGGAAGATTCCATTAAAGGCATGCCTTTGGGCCTGGAATTCCTTGGTCCTTTGTCGTGTCTGGCCAGTTTTCTTTCAGCGGCTCCGCTACCACAAGGCAGCAGCTGTTCTTCATAGGGAACCTGATAAACCTAACCTACGAGGAAGTCCATTAAAACTCATAAGTGGCCGCTCTGGCTGCATTTGGGGAGAGACTTCAAAGCGAGGAGGAACTCAATGAAGATTCGAGACAGAAAGCAAAACAGAGCGAAAGCGATGGAGAATTGGAAGAGAGAGGGGTGATGTTGGGAGGAGGGGAGGGGAGGGAGGAGAGAAACATTAGCTGGGTTTGATATATCAGATACGAGAGCCGGGAGAGTTCATTCTTGGCATCGTCCGCATTCATGTGTGGTGACATGGCTTTGAGAGAGTAACGTGACACTATGCAGCAGAGTTGTGAAACTAGCAGGAGAGTCAACCTTCGTTTGGATGGGAATGTCCTCTCTTTGTCAGGGTTCCAAGTAATGGATCCACAGCAAGCAACAACGCCGAGGCAGGCAAATTCCTAGCTTTATTGGAAATACCATATTGGCACAGATCTGGTGAAAACCGACTCTAAAATTTCCCTCGCTTTTCACCTAGTTGAAAGAGAAAGTTTTCCCCCCAAACCCAAAGCAATCAGTCCCATGATCCAATCAAGATCTTTTATCCTTCAGTCTCCTCCATAAACGCATCCGGATTTTTATTGGGGCTCCTCTGAATTCCAAGTTGCAACTTTTGGAGTCAACCTAAATCCTCATACCCAAATCCAGGGGTTGGCTGCTGGGTTCGGGTTATTTTTTTGCCATCATCAACCCTGCAGTTGGAAGGTGTCTTCGTAGCTTTGAATGCATCAACATTACTTTGCTATGACTGTGTGAATTCAGACGGTTTGGGAGGACCTTCAATGTTTGGCGGGTATTCAAATTTTGACCGAAACACAAAGTCAGGAGGACAGGCAGTGTATTGATATCAGGGTTGGGCTGCTGGGGGTTTGCAGGGGTTTGGGAGGGCCCCTAGCTAAGATTCTGTGCAGTTCGGAGAACCCCCCCCCAATCCCACTCCTCGTTGGCCCCACCCACCCTGCCCTGCCTCTCCCAGGAGTCCCCATGCGGCCCGTTTTGGATGCAGGTGAGTGTACAGAGTCTCAAGGAGGGTGGAAGTTCGGGAAGGCCGGAAATGGGCCTGTTTCTGGCTTCCAGAGAGCCTCTGGAGTCCGGGGAGGCAGTTTTCACCCTCCTGGAGGCTCGAGGAAAGCCTCCGGAGCCAGGGAAGGGCAAAAAGCCCTCCCCCACGGTGGTGCAGGAGGCTGACTAGGCCACTCCCACCATGGCCACACCCACCCAGAAACTGGGCAGAGAACCCGTTGCTAAAATTTTTCAATCCCACCCCTGCCCAAATCCATCCAGCTCATAAAACAGAAGGTTATTCTTTTGTGCCTGCCTGCTTGCCTGCCTGTCAGGGACATTCAAAATGACATCTGGAAACCACTGCAAAATGACACGTAAGCCGAAGACTACTTGTAGTGGGGAAACAGGTGGTTCTCCTGCAAAGGGAAAGCCAAGAGATCCACGGTGACTGTTTCACAGGCATATATTTATTTATTTGCTTGTTTGTCAAACAAGTACAAGATAACAAGTATAAGTATGAACATAAACAAGTACAAAGGGAGTAAATACAGATAAATGGGGACAGTAAGACAGGGATGGTAGGCACACTGGTGCGCTTATGCACGCCCCCTTTAAGGACCTTTCAGGAATGGAGTGAGGTCCACGGTAGACAGTTTGAGGTGGAAGCTGTGAGGGGTTGAGGCTGTGAGAACGGAGTAGGGTAGGGTGTTCCAGGCGTTGACCGCTCTGTTTATGAAGTTGTGTTTTCTGCAATCGAGTTTGGAGCGGTTGTCTTTGAGCTTGTATCGGTTTGCACCCACACCCATTCAACTATTTATGTCATTTTAGTTATTTATTAAATTTATAGGTTGCCCAGCTCCTGGGTTGAGGGCGACTCAGATGCACATAGCCTCATCTTTAGACCATTATTTGTGATCCTGGGGATCTGATTCCATTCTACCCTGCAGGGGACAGTATTGGGTTAAGAACAGTGGAGGAGAAATATGTGATTACAAAAAAAAAAAAAAAAATGAAAGGAAGAGTTGCTTTCAGTTATCCAGATTGTACTTTGCTAATTGAGGTACAAAGCAAAAAGGGGATGTGACTCCAGGCCAAGGACTTCCTTCCAACTGACAATATCTCTATGAAAATGAGGCCGGGATCTCAACGGCTGTGACAGGGAACGATTAGAGAGAGGCTTCCCCATTTCTGGCACTCCTGTTGAGGAAGAAGATGTTGGCAAGCTGGAGAAAAAAAACCATATAGTTATATATGTGTTATATATGTGTGGGGGCTGTAGACACATACAGGGGGGGAGAGAGAGGGAGGGAGAGGAAGGAAGAAAAGAAAGGAGGGAGAGAAGAAGAGAGAGGGAGAGGAAAAAGAAGAAAAAAGAAAGAAGGAAGGAAGGAAGAGACGGAGGGGGAGATATATCTATATCTAATCTATATCTATAGTTATCTATCTACATCTATATCTATTTATATCCATCCATCCATCCATCCATCTGTCTATCTATCTATTTTATATAGAGAGAGAGGGAGGGAAGAAAGAAATTTTCATCTCTGTCCAAGATAGCAACTAATTTTCTTACTTTTTAAAAATTGTTTTGGTTTTTTTTAATGAATGAATAGACGGACAAGAAGAGAAAATAAATCAGGGAAGTTGGTTGAGTGGAAAACCTGCTGGAACTTGGAACTCAGAAGTCTCCTTCTTAATTACAAGTTTCAAAGGTCTTGGGAAGGAAGAAAACAGCCAGTGGACTATAAGGACAGACTAAGCAGCTGATCTACTTGATGCCATGTCTTCCTTCCTGCTGAGATGAACAAGAACTTCAGTGTGTTTTCCTTGTTCTCCATAGAGAAGTTACCTGGAATGAAATCTCATATCCTTGTTGATTTATAAGATATAGGACAGATGGCTGAACTCATGAGATACTTTTCCAAGAAAGGGAAAGTATAGAGAAATTTCAACGAACCCACCACCATTCAGCCTGTCTTGAGATCTGGATCCAGGCAAATCCTTCTGTGATTGCTACAGATGGCCACAAAGAGAAGTGGTGGCACAGTGGTTAGAATGCAATATTGCAGGCTAATTCAGCCGACTGCCAGCAGTTCGATCCTGACTGGCTCAAAGTTGACTCAGCTCTCCAACCTTCCAAAGTTGGTAAAATGAAGACCCAGATTATTCGGGGCAATAGGCTGACTCTGTAAACCACTTAGAGAAGACTGTAAAATACTGTAATGTGATATATAAATCAAAGGACTATCTAGGAGGAATAAAAGAGCTATCTTCTAGGATCTGGTTGCGATTCCACCAGAAGACCAGTATTATACATGCATGGACAAGACGCCAGCATGTTTTCCTAACACAAAGCACACACAAGCCCATGTCAAAAAATATTGTTTGCTTTTCACACATCGGCATCTCCCTCTCTCTCTCTCTCTCCCCCCCCCCACTCTCTGCTGTCATCTTTGTTTTCCTTCTACTTCCATGGAATGAGTCTACATGCAGAGAGTGGGAGGGAAAGGAAAGTATATATAGTAGCATTGTTTATTTTGGACAGATGCAAAGAGCTATCCCTGGACCTTTGCCAGTGATCAAAGGGGTTGGTGATGTAGAACAGATTCATGGGCCATGTCCGATCAGGCTGTGCTTTACCCTTCATCCATCATCCCAACCTAAGACTCTTTGTGAGTGATGACTGCACCTTAAACTCATAAAATTAATCACTGCGCTGGCTCAGCCAGGTGTATTGCCTCCAGAAATGATCTCAATATGGCAAAAGAGTTCTTTGGAATCTTATAGCAGCTCTGAAATTTAATCGGGACGAGACTCTCTTGCAATGCAACAATCACTTTAAGTATTTGGGGAAGGGGGGAGCTTGTAGATCTTCTAAGATCTTGCCTTCTTTCCTGCCCACCTAAATTACACTTTTTTTGGGGGGAGAAGGATAACTCCAGGTAGCCCTTGACTTACAACACCAACTGAGTCGCAAATTTGTGTTGCTAAGCAAGACAGTTGTTGAATGAGTTTTGCCCCATTTTATGACCTTTTGTGCCCCAATTGTTAAGTTAGCAACAGGGTTGTTAAGATCTGACCCCACCATGGACTTCACTTGTCAGAAAGTTGCAAAGGGGATCATGTGACCTTGGGATATTGCAACCGTCATAAACATGATGTCTGAATTTTGATTACATGACCAAGGGGATGCCACAGTGGTCATTAGTGTGAAAACAAGTCACTTATTTTGGTGCTGTCATAACTTTGAACAATCACTGGATGAACTGTGGCAAATCGGGGACTACTTGAACTAAAACAAGCATTCAGACTTCCATTATTCAAGGGCAGGAAAGGAAGGAAGCTACAGATTAGATAGCAGAGGTGGTATTCAGTCGGTTCTGACCGGTTGCACAGAACCGGTAGCGGAAATTTTGAGCAGTTCAGAGAACTGGCCAATCCCACCTCAGACTGGCCCTGCCAACCCCATCTATCCTCTGCCTCCCATTGAGTCCCAACTGATCGGCTGGGTCTTCTTTGGTTGCCCTGCATAGGAGAATGGAGATGGAAAGCAGGTTAGTGGGGTGGGGAGGGAAGGGAAGGGGGATTTTGCACTATCCTTCCCCAGGAGTGGGGAGGGAATGGGGATTTTGCAGTATTCTTCCCTTGCCACGCCCACCAAGCCACACCCATCAAGCCACACCACACCCATCAAGCCTTGCCCACAGAACCAGTAGTACATTTTTTTGAATCCCACCACTGTTAGATAGGGAATGATTGATGTATGATTGATTGATTGATTGAATTGAATCGACCTGCCTCCCATCTCACCATGCCAAACGATTTACATTTCAGAAATACTTGAGAAGTTCATTGCAACGTTAATGATAATGTAACAATTGACCAATGTGATATAAAATATTGATTACAATGGTTATAAATATAAACAAATAAGAAATGTATGATAATATTATTATGTGCACAAGATATGATAATATTATTATGTGCACAACGGCACACTGTTGAACAGAAAGATGGTTTTATTTGTTTGTTTTTGTTATAAAAATAAAAAACTTTTTCAAAAAGAAAAATTCTTCTTTCTGTCTTCGAAAGTCCTATCTGGGTAAAGAGAGTCAGTCCTCTAGAAGCTGTAAAGCGCCAGCTGTTGCCACCAAATAAAATGTTCATCATGCCAGCGTCAAATGATTTACAAGGATACATCTCTGAAACCAGCTGCTAATGTCTCAGGACTTCACATTTGTTTTGCTCCGCTATTTTCTCTTGTTTCTTTCATCTTCCAGAGGTTGAGTAGCGGGAAGCTTTCTCGGAGTTTCAAAATCAGAATGGAGAAAAAATTATTAAAAAGATGACAACAATAGCACCAAGATTAAGCCAGACTGTTGCTATTATGAAAAAAAATAGATGATTATGTCAATGCCTGGAGACTTTTTCTGTGATGTTTATAAATCAGCCGTCATGATTTCAAAGTTGTGTGAAAGCCACCTCTATCTAGCAATGTAAAAAGAGGGGAAAAGTGCTTAATGACAGGAAGAAACAACAACATTCTTTGTACATGTTGGGAAAAGGAGAAAGAGGAATCCTTTTACACTACAAGACCTAGGAGACTAAGGAGTTAAACAAGTTGGTTTTAATTTCCAACACTAACTTCTGATAGGTCTCTTTGATCTGGTATAATCATTTTTGAACAATGTCAAACAAAGTTTACAACTAACTCCGTTCATATCAATCAGGGGTGGGCTTCAAAATTTTTAGCAAGGGGTTCTCTGCCTGGATGCTGGGTGGGTGTGGCCATGATGGGCGTGGCCTAATCGGCATCCTGCACCACAGAGAAGGGAAGCATTTTGCCCTCCCTGGGCTCTGGAGTCTTTCCTTGAGAGCTTATCAGTCTGGAATCCACATTACGTATCTGATATTAACACAGTTGAGAAAGTCCAGAAATATTTCACAAGAAGATTTCTCCACTCCTCTACTCGTTGCAGAATACCTTATGCCACCAGACTTGAAATTCTAGACCTAGAAAAGGCATTAAGAGTTGTTAATCTAATCCTACGTAGCATCTTCTCTGGTAATATCACACTACTAACTAGAGCATACAAAACATTTGCTAGACCAATATTTGAATACAGCTCATCAGTCTGGAACCCTCATCTACTCATTGCAGAATACCTTATGGCACCAGGCTCAAAATTCTAGACCTAGAAAACCTAGAACTACACCGCCTTCAGTCTGATCTAATATAGTACATAAAATCATACATTGCAATGTCCTACCTGTTAATGAATATTTCAGCTTCAACCATAACAATAGAAGAGCAAACAATAGATACAAACTCAAGGTTAATTGCACCAAACTTGATTGCAGGAAATACGACATCAACAACAGAATGATCAATGCCTGGAATACTCTACCTGACTCTGTGGTTTCTTCCCCAAACTCCAAAAATTTGAACCCTAGACTGTCTACTATTGACCTCACCCCTTTCCCAAGAGCTCTGTAGGGGGCGTGCATAAGCGCACCAACGTGCCTACCATCCCTGTCCTATTGCTTCTTTTATTTTTCTTATATGTAGCCATTTCATGTATTCATAACTATGTATATACTTATACCTATTATCTTGTAAGTGATTGACAAATCAAATAAATTCAAATTCTGGGAGGGCGAAAACGGCCTCCCCTGGGCTCCAGAGGCTCTCTGAAAGCCGGAAACGGGCCCATTTCCTGCCTTCCCAAATTTCCAGGAGGCCCATTTTTCATCCTCTTCAAGCCTCTGCATGCGCTCTGGACTTATCTGCATCCAAAACGGGCTGCGTGGGGACTCCTGGGATGGGCGGGATGGGCGGGGCCAGCCAGGAGTGGGATTTGGGGGTTCTCCAAACTGTGCAGAATCTTAGCTAGGGGCCCTCCCAAACCCCTGCAAACCCCCAGCAGCCCACCCTGATATCAATACACTGCCTGTCCTCTTGACTTAGTGTTTCGGTCAAAATTTGAATACCCGCCAAAGATTGGAGGTGCTCCCAAACCATCTTAATTCACGCAGCCATAGCAAAGCAACGCTGATGCCTTCAAAGCTACGAAGATACCTTCCAACTGCAGGGTTGATGACGGCAAAAGAATAAGCAGAACCTCTAGGGGTCAAAAAAAGAAGAAAAAAAGCCCTGATCACAGGACTTCAATTGTCCCTAGACTCTTCTTCATTTGATCACGCTTGAAAATCAAAGTTGATTTTCATTGTTAAGGATTGGTTGATTGGCTTTTCAGGAGAGCTTTTAAGTGCCAAATCTTATGGCGGAGGGCAAAATTTAAGTGGTCTTAGTTGTGACTTTGTTTGAGAAGAAGCCAGTCTTCTTGGGATGAGGATGAACCTAACATCGTTGGGTGTTGCTCATATATCGATGTCTTCGCCATTGCAATGCAGCCTCCTTTCATCTGAAGAAGTCCCACGGAAGGAATTTCTTCTTGGTATTTTTGGTTTTCAAGTCATGCATGGAAAGAGGGATATACAATACAGGTTGGTCCTTGACTTACGACCACAATTGAGCACAGAATTTAGGTTGATTAAGTGCGTTTCGTTCCATTTTACGAGCTTGCTTGCCATCGTTGTTAAGTGAATCACTGCAGTTGTTAAATCAGTACCCTAGCTGCTAAGTGAATGTGGCTTCCCCATTGAGTTTGCTTGTCAGAAAGTCACAAAAGACCCCAGAACACTGCAACTGTCATAAATACAAGTCTTGTCAAGCATCCGAATGTAAATTACGTGACCCTGAGGATGCTGCAATGGTCATAAGTGTGAAAAATGGTCATGAGTACTTTTTTCAGTGTCGTTGTAACTTTGAATGGTCAGTGAACCAACTGTTGTAAGTTCAGGGACTGCTTGTATAGTGAAAGATAAGGGCACTCGTGCCTCCTTTGCACAATCCCACAATTAAGATTAAGTGCTCAGTTTCACCAATGATTTCTTCCCCTCGTGGGAAGAAGTAATTTCGTCTTTATCAAATGAAGGAAACCAGTTTTAATAATGTAGGTAACAGGTCCTGAAGATAGTTTGACATTGACCCCAGAACTATTTAGTATCCTATGACTGTCACCGAGTGTGGAATCTTATGGTTTATGATGATTGTATTTTATGATGTTGATCATGATTTATCACTTGTATGTACATGGAGAGCTTATGCACTGGAGGAGAAAAATTCCTTGTGTGTCCAATCACCCTTGGCCAAAAAAGAATTCTATTCTATTCTATTCTTGTTTCTATTCTATTCTTATTTCTATTCTATTCTTCTTGATTCTATTCTATTCTTCTTGACTCTATTCTATTCTTGATTCTATTCCTTTCCATTCCATTCTTTTTCTTATTCTATTCTATTCTATTCTAGATTCTATTCTATTCTTGTTTCTATTCTATTCTTATTTCTATTCTATTCTTCTTGATTCTATTCTATTCTATTCCATTCCATTCTATTCTTATTCCATTCCATTCCATTCCATTCCATTCCATTCCATTCTATTCTATTCTATTCTATTCTATTCTATTCTATTCTATTCTATTCTATTCTATTCTTCTTGATTCTATTCTATTCTTGATCCTATTCTTGATTCTATTCTTGATTCTATTCTATTCTTGATCCTATTCTTGATCCTATTCTTGATTCTATTCTATTCTTATTTCTATTCTACTCTAGTCTATTCTACCCTTCTAGGATGACTTCCTTCTTCTGGGGGGGAGCCATGCCCCTGGCCCCACAGCGAAGAGCAGTGCATAAAAATGGAAGGAGCAAAACGTGAAGGATAAAATAAGCATACATCAGAAATGGGGTCAGGAACCTAATTTCACAGTGACACCCTCGTAATTTGGCTGTGAAAGTTTTGTTTTTGTTTTTTGTTTTGGTCCATTCCAAATTCCTCTGGAAGAGAAAACTCAGCCATGCTGACAGCCCAGCTGCAGGAAGGGGGAAAGAAAAGAAAAGAAATCGAGCTATTTCTGAGATATGCTGGCTGTCAGCGAGTGAGATTCCGATATTTATAGCATAGTTTACAAATACATTACTGGCTGTCACGGTGAAATAAGTGACATCCTTACACGCTGAATGGAGTCCGTCCAAAGGTGTCAGCATCAGGCAAGGAGATAAGGAGACCCCCGTAATTAGTACATTCATCTTTTTTACGATATCATTTTTCAGACATATATGATCATAATGTAAATGAGAAATAAAGGAGGCTGGGTGGAAAATAGAATTAATTCCAAGGAGGTCAATCAGTCTGCAGTAATGGCATTACAAGCACAGGATAATTTATGCTAACATTCCGGTCCGGTTTTTCTTGCCAGTTTCTGTTTACGACAAGCCTTCTCTGTTTTTTTTTTTTTCTTCTTCTTTCTTCTTTCTTTTTCATTTTTTCTTCTTTTTTCTATCCCTTGAAAGTCAGCCTGGGTGATAACAGAACGCCCGACCTCCTAATGAAATTCATTTGTGGTACAAAAACGCGAGCAAATCCAACAAGGGCTGTTACAGGCCTTAATGGCGTTCTATGGATTATTGATTTTTGATTTCGTTCCTGCTCTGTAGAAGCCCATTTTCGCGGCACCATTAGCTCCATAACGATTAGAGACAAAAAGTTAATTATGTAATTATAAAGCCAATAACCGGCTTGTCTGGTTTACTTTGCTTTAGCCAGTTTAAACATTATCTTCCTCCCGCACATCATAAGAGGTGGGAGGGTGGGGGGGTTGGATGTGAGAAGAGAGATTAACGCCTGCAAAGCAGATGTAAAATTTAATTCTCCCAGCCAGGGCTGTCTCAAGAAAGCCATTAACTAATCACAACATTTTTCCTCTATTAAATTCACGACTGCCACTTCACACACAAAAGGTGGGGAAAGGTGGCATTGGAATTTTCCATTTTTATTGACTGAAACGTAGCTTCAGCCTCGGGCATCTCCGATAAACTATTAAATGGGATGCCCTTCATCTATTTGAAAATGAAGAGCTGGGAGAAAGAGAAAAAGAGAGAAAGAGGGAGGGAGGGAGGGAGAGAGAGAGAATGAATAAATATATGATGTTGTTTTCAAGATCAACTAAGAGGCTGTTTTTTTTCTCTCTCTTCTATTTCACCTTGAAAACGAGACTACCTTTAAACAGAAGGTTGACCAGGGACAGCCCAGGATTGCAAAGCTATTCGGAGGTCCTCTTAAGCCTGCATATTTGAAGAATGCTTAAGTGAATCTCAGCTTGGCTTCTGCTCCTGTAATTGTTTGCAGCAAATGTTTGCCAAGATCTGCTGCAAATCGTCGGCGTGGTGACGAAGAAAGACAGAGGGGGAATAAGAATTCCAAACAGCATCTGTCGGAGTACCCCCAAAAAATGGCCGCCCTATATTTTTGCACATTTCTTTTTTTTTTTTAATTTCCTGCCCTTGCCTTCCAAAAAAACAAACAAACAAACAAAAACAAACAAACAAACAAAAAAAAAAAACAGGAATCCCAGTGAAACATACCTAGGAGAGAAAATATATAAATTTGTGTCTGCGGGAGAATATGCATTACGCAGGCCCTATGCACATCGCAAAACTATTCAATAACTTCTGAGCTTCAAGTTTCTTTTATGCAGAAAATTTTCAGAGGTGGGACAGGGGGTTTCTCCATTGACTTTGCTTGTCAGAAGGTCTCAAAAGGGGACCACATGATCCCTGGGCACTGCCAATTGTTATGAATATGAGCCAGTTGCCGAGCATCTCATACTTTGACGACATGATCATGGGCCATAAGTATGAAAAACGATCATAAGTCCCTTTTTTCCAGTGTTGTTGTAACTTCACCAACAGTCACTAAATGGACTGTTGCAAGTCAAGGACTCCCTATAGATAGAGGGGTAGAATCAAGATCATGTTAATACCACTTGATAATGCCTCGGTAAGGCCACACTTGGAATATGGCATTCTGTTTGGGTCGCCATGATGTAAAAAAGATGTTGAGACTCTAGAAAGAGTGCAGAGAAGAGCAACAAAGAGGATTAGGAGACTGAAGGCTAAAACAGATGAAGAATGGTTGCAGAAACTGGGTATGGCTAGTTTAATGAAAATAAGGACTAGAGGAGACATGACGGCAGTGTTCCAATATCTCAGGGGCTGCCACAAAGAAGAGGGAGTCAAGCTATTCTCCAAGGTACCCTCAGGGCAGAAGCAATGAGTGGAAACTCACCAAAGAGAGAAGCAACTTAGAACTAAGGAGAAATTTCCTGACAGTGAGAAAAATTAATCAGTGGAACGACCTGCCTCCAGAAGTTGTAAATGCTCCAACACTGGAAGTTTTTAAGAAGAGATTGAACAACCTTTTGTCTGAAGTGGTGTAGGGTTTCCTGCCTAGGCAGAGGTTGGACTAGAAGACCTCCAAAGTCCCTTCCAACTCCTATTCTATTCTATTCTATTCTATATTCTCCTCTACATTCTATTCTCCTCTACATTCTATTCTATTCTATTCTATTCTATTCTATTCTATTCTATTCTATAGTCTCCTCTACATTCTATTCTGTTCTGTTCTGTTCTTTTCTGTTCTGTTCTATTCTCCACCCCTCTATTCTATTTTCTATTATGTTCTGTTCTGTTCTCTTCTGTTCTGTTCTTTTCTGTTCTATTCTATTCTATAGTTTACCAGCCAGCCTGCAAATAGTTCTTGAAAACAATAGAGTTGTTTTCTTTAATCTTTCATTTCCTTTGCTCGGTGTAAAATTCAGCTACACCTCTACCTTAAAATTTCAACTGTTGCACATATTACCTGTTCGCTGGCCCAAAGAGACATATTCAGTTCACAAACGGTTATTCCCTTATTTGTTCTTTCAAAAAGGCCATGTCCCAGCTGTTCCCAGATGTATGCGCCACCCACACCGACCAACGCCAAGAGGTGAATGGAGCTTCTGTCATCACTTACTGATTTAACATTGACACCAATGCCTATTTTTGTCAACCATCATCCCTCCCCATCTCAAAATCGCTCTGCTTCACTGCCCGTTTGGAGCCACTTAGGAATTAAAAGGATACAGACCGTCGGTCAATAAAAGCTTTCTTTTCTTAAAAAGGTAAACTTTAGCTTGTCAATCAGTTCTGAGTTTCTCAGAAACCGTCTTCCGGTGAGCCAGTCCAAGAAAGCCATTGTCAGCTCGCAAGACTCAAGTTCAAGCCAACAATTCTCTCCTTGTGCCGGCATTTTGATTTAACCGCCATGGGACATTTCATCCTAGTCAAAACAAAATATTTTATTGGCAACTGTGTTCACTGATATCACAAGCTCTCGATTCAGTCGCCGCTATCTTCACGTGAGGCTGGGAGAAAACAAAATGCTCTGATATAATACATGGTCCCATGCTTCCTTGGATGTAGTAGACATCTAAAATAAAAACTTTTATGACAATGCATGCCCGGTTGTGTAGGAGTCTATAGTTATCTACATTGCAGACAAATGATGAGGAAACAAATTTAAAGCTACCAACAAAAGTAATATCAAGGGCAGATGCAAAGGTTCGTCTTGTGTCAATGACATGTATCAATTTCACCGTGAGAAGAAACTTAAATCTTTTAGGTGGTAGCTCCTGTCATTAACTCTTTCTACTTCTTGAGAATTTGCTTCCGCACCAATGAGATTTAAAAGAGACCTTTGATCGGCCTTAAAATGAAATTGTCACTGAGTTTCACACCTCTTGGTACATAGCGTAAAAAGGCTGAATAATGGCTGCCATTTTATCAACAGTACTCAATGATTTTGAGTACTGTTTATTAATACTGTTTATTATTAATAATACTCAGTGATTTTGCTTCTAAGTTCTATAGTGGTCCTCGTCTTACAACAGTCAATTTTGTAACTATTTAAAGGTTCAACAGCACTGAAAAAAGAGACTAATGACCATTTTCCCCCAAAGATGTGGACTATCCCTGACCTGCAAATCTTCCAGCGCTCATTGAAGACCCATCTTTTCTATCAAGTCAGTCTGTCCTAGTATTATTGGAATTGGTTTTAACTTTTGTAATCTTTTACCCTGTTTTAGTGTTTTATTATAGTTTTAATTTTCCAGCCACTAATTTAATTCATTTTAATCTATTTTTAATTTTATATTTGTAATTGTATCATTTTTAGCTCAGCTGTGCACCACCCCGAGTCCCAATTTGGGAGAGGGGGCGGGATATAAACTAAATAAATAAATAAATAAATTTTCAAACTTATGACCATTGCAGCTTTTCCCATGGTCACCTGATCAAAATTCAGACTCTAGGTAACTGACTCATATTTATGACAGTTACGATGTCCCTTTTGCAAACCTCTGACCAGCAAAGTCAATTCATCTTCTAACTGACTTAACCAGGGGTGGGATGCTACCGGTACTGCCTGGTTCTATAGAACCGGTAGCTCTGAAGCACAGCAGACACTGAACCAGTTCTGTGTTTGATGCTGTTTGGCTGCATGCCTGCCTGGGCTCTTGGCTGTCCTTTATTTCCTGGTTTTTCAACCTCAGCTGCTTTGCACGGCACAGCTGAGGTTGAAAAAGCAAGGAAACGCTTGTGCACCTGCATGCAGTGCTTTTCAGCTGTCCGGGTGGAACAGTTTAAGGTTGTTTTACATGCACGCACAGTGTGCATCATGCGCATGCAAAACGGCAAAACGTAGTCACGGTACTGGTAGTAACACCAGTTGAATCCCACCCCTGGGCTTAACAACTTCAGTGATTCATTTAAATGTGGCAAGAAAGGTTGTAAAATGGCACAAAGCTGACTCACAACTACCTTGCTTAGCAACAGAGACTTAGGGCTCAATTGTGGTCATAGGTCCAGTACTACCTGCACTATGAATAATTTATTTATTTTTGTCAATTGCTTACAAGATAATAGGTATAAGTAAAACATAGTTATGAATACATGGATATATATAAGAATTTTTTTTTAAAAAAAACAATAGGACAGGAACGGTAGGCACGTTGGTGCGCTTATGCACACCCCCTACAGGCCTCTTAGGAAAGGGGTGAAGTCAATAGTAGACAGTCTAAGGTTAAAGTTTTTGGGGTTTGGGGAAGAGACCACAAAGTCAGGTAGAATATTCCAGACATTGACCACTCTGTTGCTGAAGTGGTATTTCCTGCAATCAAGTTGGTGCTATTAACCTTGAGTTTGTATCTATTGTTTGCTCTTGTGTTGTTATGGTTGAAGCTGAAATATTCATTGACAGATAGGACATTGCAATGTATGATTTTATATATTATATTTAGATCGGACTGAAGGCGTCGTAGTTCTAGGTTTTCTAGATCTAGAATTTCAAGTCTGGTGGCATAAGGTATTCTGCAACGAGTAGAGGAGTGGAGAACTCTTCTTGTGAAATATTTCTGGACTTTCTCAACTGTGCTAATATCAGATATGTAATGTGGGTTCCAGACTGATGAGCTGTATTCGAGTATTGGTCTAGCAAATGTTTTGTATGCTCTAGTTAGTAGTGTAATATTACCAGAGAAGAAGCTACGTAGGATTAGATTAACAACTGTTAATGCCTTTTTGGCTCTGTAGTTACAGTGGGCTCTAGCACTTAGATCATTAGAGATGAGATGAGAAATAACCTTCAGTCTTTATTTTTCAAAATTGATAAAACAATCGGGAAGTTTCACCGTACTGGACGAAAAGACTTATGAATATGTTGATGAGGATTATACAAGCAAATGAAGCCGAACCATTTTGCTGTTAGCTCCCAAACCTGCCCCATTTCTTGAAAATGTGGCATTTCAGTAAAATTTTGGAGATTGCTTGAGGGAGAAGGAAACTGTGCTTCCTGCAAAGAGATCACGACAACTTTATCCACTTAAATCAGTGGCATGGAGGAATTCTTCAAGGAGAAGACTTCATTCTTTAGGTCAAATGATCTCTCTTCATGGAGGCAAGTGGGTCTTAATGTGATAATTTGACAGACAGAAGCAACAAGAGGTGGCAGGATATACTATATCTTTCCCCCCTACAATTGAAAATGTTTCTTCTTCCTGCTGACAGTTTAACATTCTTGGGATGATTGTATCATTCTCACCCCTGCTTTAAAATTTGGCACATGAGATCGACTGTTCTATTTATTTATCAAGATCATGTGAAGTACTAGTAATCTTTATATATATATAAGTGAAATACCCCTCACACATCATCACAAAATCTCCAGAACCATAAAACCTACCAACTTGAAATTTGGCATGTATGTTCCTCTTGGCTTCTAGGTGCTCACTAAGAGAAGATTTTTCGAAATGACCATCAGAGCATTAATATTTCCTATATTATTATTATTAACAGGTTCTGATGCTAAGGAGTTCTACTCCCCCTCCCCACCTGAAAAGAAACCTGTTCCAAATGCAAAACACAAGCAGAGGAGAGGAGTTTCAGTTTCACAGCACCAAGCAGCTTTAGCACGGAACAGTTGAGTTAAGCCACGCCCAGGCTCCTTGCTGTCTAATTCTTGCTCACACAGCAAATACTGTTTTACTTTCCAAACAGCCCTCAACTCTCTCACACACTGACAGGACACCAGCCAGATGAACACTGATAGATGCTGGTAGGCAGAGACATAATTCCCCCTTTATTTTCCTCCCCCAAAATTAAGCCCAACCACATAGTTTCATAGCAAAACACATTATAAAGCCTTAGTAAGACCACACTGGAATACTGAATCTGGTCACTGCATTATAAAAAAAAAATATGTTGAGATTCTGGAAAGAGTGCAGAGAAGAGCAATGATTAGGGGCCTAGAGGTTAAAAAATACAAACAAGGGTTGCAAGAATTGGTATGTCTAGTCTAGTGGATCAGGTGAGATATGATAACAGTGTTCCAATATTTGAGAAGATGGGGCCAACCTATTCTCCAAAATAACCTGAAGGCAGAATACGAAACAATGGGTAGAAACTAATCAAGGAGAGATCTAATCCAGAACTAAGGAGAGATTTCCTGACAGTGAGAATAATCAATCAGTGGAACAGAAGTTGCCTTCAGAAATTGTAGGAGCTTAATCACTGAAGGCTTTTAAGAAGAGACTGGACAGCCAACTGTCTCAAATAGTATAGGTTCTCCTGCCTGAGAAGGGGATTGGACTAGAAGTCCTCCAAAGTCCCTTACAACTCAATTCTTCTACTCTACTCTACTCTACTCTACTCTACTCTACTCTACTCTACTCTACTCTACTCTACTCTACTCTACTCTACTCTACTCCACTCCACTCCACTCCACTCCACTCCACTCCACTCCACTCTATCTACTCTACCCTACCCTACCCTACCCTACCCTACCCTACTCTACTCTACTCTACTCTACTCTACTCTACTCTACTCTACCCTATGCTTTTCTATTCAGTATCTATGCAATCCAATCAAACCCCCTAGTGAAATATCTTATTTCTTTGGACAATAGCTGTGGCATTTTTTTCTTTTTCTTCTTTTGCTTCCTCTTGCATCCTTGGCTTTTTGTAAAAAAGAGGCTTCCCTGCTAAATCTCATCTCCCTAATTTTGTCCCTTATCCTCAGCCATGTCTTGACTCCAGGTCCCCCCCTCCCCCCAACACACACCAACAACTGCAACCTTCTTCCTCTCCCCACTGACACTCAACTCTGCCTGATCTTTGTGGCGAAATGTGCTCGGTGCAACCAGTTTGACATTTCCTGACATTCCATGAACTAATTACACTACAAATAATTAAGCATGTTCACATCTGTAACAAACGAAGGCAAAATGGTTGTCAGCAGCAATGACTGATGACCTCTGGGAGACTTTATCTGATGAGCTTCTCTTCAATCACTCCCACCTCCGCCCTTTCGAAGCCTCCCCTAACTCTGCAAGGAACTTAGATGCCCCTTGTGTTTTAAACAACACTTTTAGTCTTTTTCATCCAATCTACCAATGGGGTGGGGGGGGGGGAGAGAAAGAGAGAGAGAGAGAGAGAGAGAGAAGGCTGCAATAACTTGCTTGCATTCACTTCCCTCTCCTACCCCAGCAGAGGAAATAACAGCAAGAAAACAAGATACCTGACAAATTGGATAGAAGAAAAATTGGTCTAGTTCATGTTTTATTATAAGTCTAACCTTAATCTATATTTCCAAAGCCAACACGCAAATGGAAACAGTCATTCCTCTCCAGTTATAATCCCCTAGAATCTCACACTCCCTCTTTCCATCGTGGGTAAGTTAGCAAAAAGGTTTCCTGAGTTTACAGCTCAATGAATATATGACTGCATTGGTAGATGCAAAAAAGCACGTAGAAGGAAACCCAAAACATCTGGTTCCATCAAAGTCAAACAGGTCCTAGTTCTGCATCCTGATGAAAGGACTCCGAAGATGGACTATAAAATTTAGGAATAATTAAACGAAGAAAAAATACTCAAAGTTCACACTTTACTTCCTAGCCTGCCAACTTTCCATTTGATTTTTAGTGTATAGGAATATAAAAAGTTGAATGTTAAATCTCTTCCTTCCCCTCCTCCTCATCCTCCTCGTCCTCCTCGTCCTCGTCCTCCTCTTCCTCCTCACCCTCCTCCTCCTCCTTTCTTCTTTTTTCTTTCTTCTTCTTTCTCCTCCTTTCTCCACCTCCTCCTCCTTTTTATCCTTTATTCTTTTTTCTCCTCTTCCTCCTCCTTTCTTATTTCTTCTTTTTCCTTTCATCCAAATGAAGATCACAATCTAATCAACTGACCCCAATGAGGGTCTTCAACATTGGTGATTTATCGGGGAGAGAAGATACACCCTCTTCGTGAACCTGTAGATGCCAGAGTATTTGCAAGTTCTCATTGTATTTGAAAAGCGCTTAGATTTGATCCATTGACTCAGTTCAAACTCGCCTAATAAATTTGCATAGGGCCTGATTCTAAATATTTTCTATTTGGAGGCAAAAAAAAAAAAAGAATCCTTCTGAATAAGAGAGTCTCGCTCCTAAATAAACATACAGTTATGAGTGTAATTTATCTTTGCTGCATATATTTGTGCAAGCTGTTTGAACTCTTGAACCGTTTAAGAGCTTTTGCAAAGGCGGAATAAAACAAATTATTGTTGGGTTAGCATCAGATTTCTTCACTCAGCAGCAAAAGGAAGCAGATCTATTCTTTAACACTCAACTGTTCTTCCTGAGGACAAGGGTTTCCTTCACTCCCAAAGGGTCTAATAGGGAAATCATTTGTCTTAAAGACTCAAAAACATGTCACATCTGATTAGTGAACAACATATTACTTTTAAAAAAAAAAAGTCTTATTAGCCTTCTAGTTAATAATACACTGCATCTTTGCTGAAGCTTATGTACACTGGAAGGGAGAAACACTCCAGAAACTAATTATTTGTACTCAAAAGACTAGGAAATGTTGTTCTTGGGGACCAAGTAGCTATCAATCCATCATCCCATCTGCCAGCTACAAGTGTTCCTTTTCAGTAATCCTCTACCATAGGAATTAAAATGTAAGAAATGTGAAGTATTAGTACCGCTTTGTGAAACCTTAGTAAGGCCACATCTGGAATATTGCATCCACTTTCCAAAAAAAAAAAGTTGAGACTTTGGAAAAAGTTGCAGAGAAGAGCCACTAAGAGGATTAACGACCTGGAGATTAAAGCATATGAAGAGCGGTTGCAGGATTTAGCCATGGCTAGTCTAGAAAAAGAAAAGGACTTAGGGGCAATGGTGGGATTCAAAAAATTTACTACTGGCTTGGTGGGTGTGACAGGGAAAGGACACTGTAAAATCTCCAGTCAGAGGTGGTATTTGACAGTTTTCCAAACTACTCAAAATTTCCGCTACCGGTTCTCCAGAATTGGTCAGAACCTGTTGAATACCACCTCTGCTTGTGGGGTGGAGACATGAGAGCAGTCTTCCAATATTTGAGGGGCTGCCACAAAGGCAATTGGCTACGAATTACCCAGGCAGCTTTCATGCCTAAAGTGGGTCTAGAATTGTTGTGGTTAGCCAGCAGCAGGTGCGGATTGCTGAGGAGAGCGAAGACTCAGATGAGGAGCCAGAACCATTAGGGAGTGGGCTGCTGCCTTCAGGGATTATGGGGGCTGGCAGCAGCGATGAGGAGGTTCCCAAGGAGCCTGTGCCAAGTGGGCGTGAGCGCAGGATGATTCGTAGAAGAGAACAGCTGGAGCAGCACAGGTGACTCGGGAGTAATAATGCAACGTGATGGTCCCTCCCTTCAGGCAATATAAGCCTGGTTTCAAAAGGTTTTTGCTTTTGCAGAAAGCACAAACGTTTTACGGACTCAGCATTGTGTGTAGAGACTCTGGCTTCTCTGAAGAATTCTGTTGAGGCTTTTCTGGTTGGACTCATTGGCTGCAAGGCATCTTTTATCTACAAAGAAGTTTATTTGTGAAGCTGTGAAGGTTTGAGTTTTTCTTGCTGGTAACAGGGTAGGGTCAGAACAAGAATTCCCAGTCTCCCATTTTCTAGTCTGGCGTCCTAACCACTAGACCAATTTAAATCCACTGAGAATGCCAAATTCCTAATCATCAGTTAAGAACTTGCATTGTCAATCAGTTCTCGGACAGTGTCCAATTTTCTGGAATTATGCCTACCCCCACACCAATTCAGATTTTGGTTGTATCCAGGGGTGGGCTTCAAAAAATTTAGCAACGGGTTAGGGTGAGGGTTATGGTTAGGGTTATGCCCACTAGGTGCCTGTGTTCATAGTGGGCATGGCCTAGTCAGCCTCCTGCACCACAGTGTGTGTGTGGGGGTCCTTTTTGCCCTCCCCTAGCTCTGGGGGCTTTCTTCGATCCTCCAAGAGGGCGAAAACAGGCTCCCTGGAGGCTCTTTGGAAGCTGGAAACAGGCCCATTTCTGGCCTTCCCAAACTTCCGGGAGGCCCGTTTTTCACCATCCCTGAGCCTCCATCCCGAGGTGGGCTGGGCTGGGCCAGACAGGAGTGGGATTTCGGGGTTCTCCGAACTGCACAGAATCTTAGCTAGGGGCTTTCCCAGGGGTGGGATTCAAATGTTTTAACAACTGGTTCTGTGGGCGTGGCTTAGGTGGTGGGCGTGGCTTGGTGGTCATGTCATTGGCTGGGTGTGGCCAACTCAACATCACTCACATCGAGGCACGCATCTCCTCGCCTGGCCTCTCGTGACTGTGAGGATGCTGCAGTAGTCGTAAGTGTGAAAAATGGTCATAAGTTACTGTTTTCAGTGCCATTGTAACTTTGAATGGTCACTCCACACAAGCAAAGTACCTGCAAAGGAAGGGGAAAACTCCAGAGAAGTTCCTGAGACAGGAAGTCTAGTCCTGCCAAGAACGTAATAAGGGTCAACGGAGAGGCAGTTTCTGTAAGCAACACCAGAATGTTTCCTTCCTGCCTTCCTTACAGGATTAGGCCAGTAATTTCTTCTAACAACCGGTTCTCCAAACTGCTTAGAATGTTAACACCCGGTTCTAGCAAATAGGTGTGAACTGGTAGAATCCCACCCCTGGGCTTTCCTGAACCTCCAGCAACCCACCCCTGGCTGTAGCCCTCCGTGATAAAAGCACCTGGACAGTCATACGAGATTAGCATCATCTCCTCTTTCTTTGCTAAGCCTTTCATTCTTATAGCTCGCTGGCTGGCAATAAATCTGTACCTCTGTGACCTTCATCCCTTCGCTTGACTTCAATATCTGCTAATTTCTTTTCGCGAAATAAATTGCATCAGCCAGGGCCATGCAGAGCCAAGCACAGTTCAAATTGTTTCTGTTCTTTAACTGAAAATTCCTTCCTCAGATTAAATGCTGATGCACCATTCTTGGCAGAAGCCGGCCAGGCTTAATTAGATTAGAATGGATTTTTGGGGGCCCGGGATAAATACTGTATCACCATCTTCCCTGGAAAGTCAAACGTCATGTCATGGGATATTAAGAATAGTCTTTTAATGTAAAAACTTGGGTTAACACATGAGTAAAAGGGGGAAAACGAGAGGAGGCTTTCCAACATGCTCCCGAGACAGACGGCAGAGGGACATTAAAGGACAGGCAAGTTTGTTCTTGATTGACACGAACAGGAGGCCATTGTGGTAGAAAAGGATTGCCATAAAACGCATTCCATCGCTGATGGGAACAACGTATCATGAATTATCAGTAAAGAGCAGGCAATTGGGTTATATTACTTTGGAATATAGTGTTCTGTGATGTTACTCTTTGTGTCTTTTGTTTAGGTGACTAGAATATCTGTTCTTCTGCAAGAATTTTTTTTTTTTAAATGGGAAATAATTTGTCAGCTGGTTGTTTTCAAGGGATCTGACTTTGTATCTTTGAATGTAATGTCAGAATTCTCATACTCATGGTCACTTTGGGGCAGGGTTTCTACAGGTCTATTTTTTCCCTTTCTGACATGGCCTTTTCTAGCTGCAAACAAGTAAATCCTGTGCATATCTTCCAAGGAGGGTGGGAGGGAGGAAAAAGGAAGGGAAGGAGGGAGGATAGAAGGAGGGAGGGAAGGAGAAAGGATGGAGGGGAAGGGAGGTGGATAAGGAAAGAAGGGAGGGAGGGAGGGAGGGAGGGGAGCAGAGGAGAGGAGGGAAGAGGAGAGGATGGAGGGGAAGGGAGGTGGACAAGGAAAGAAGGGAGGGAGAGAGGGAAGGAGAAAAGATGGAAGGAAGGAGAGAAGATGGAGGGGAAGGGAGGGAGGGAGGGAGAGAGCAGAGGAGAGGAAGGAGAAGAGAAGAGAGGAGGGGAAGAGAGAGGATGGAGGGAAGAAGGAAGGAAGGAGGAAGGACAAGGAAAGAAGGAAGGGAGGAAGAGAGAAAGGGAGGAGAGGAAGGAGAGAAGAGGAGGGGAGGAGAGGAGAAGAGAGGAGAGGAGGGAGGCAGGGTGAAAGAGCAGGGGAAGAAAGGAAGGAGAAAGAAAGAACCTACTTAATCCTACTAAAACATATGGTTCACATATAGTAAAAAAAATATTGTTTTGACTAGCTCTTGAGATAAGCTGATCTTTATATTCCTAAAGAAAACCTTGTGAATTCTTGCTACATTGAACAATTTATTGAATAACTTAATTTTCTGGGTTTTTTTTTTAAACGATGTTATTGCCAAGGAGACAAAAAAAGAATAAAAAAATGTACCTCTTTAATTTGTATAACTGTAAAAAAAATTGTCCTTTTTCTCACATTCTCCCTGCTGTGTTTTCCGCAGTGTGCATTGAGGCATGATCCCTTTTCCGACTTTTGAAAAGGCCATCTTGAAATCTAGAACTAGAGGTGGCATTCAGCAAGTTCTGACCAGTTCTGGAGAACCGGTAGTGGAAATTTTGAGTAATTTGGAGAATTGGCAAATCCCACCTCTGACTGGCCCTGCCCCCATCTATTCTCTGCCTCCCATTGAGTCCCAGCTGATCGGCTGGATCTTCTTTCGTTGCCCTGCACAGGAGAACGGAGCTGGAAAGCAGGTTAGTGGGGTGGGGAGGGAAGGGGGATTTTACAGTGTCCTTCCCCTGTCACACCCAAGCCATGCCCACAGAACTGGTAGTAATTTTTTTTTAATCCCATCACAGTCTAGAATGGTCTTCAACATCCCATTTGAAGGTCTAATGTGACTAAGAAATACAAATATTCCCCCATCCCAAACCAGATAAAAGCCTACACTAAAACATAGAAGGGTTTTCCCAGAAATCCTCCTCTATTGAATGAATTCTGATGCACCACACGGTCTCTCTGAGTGTAGAAATCCCCACAGCATAACTTCTATACACAAACAACTTATTCATATAAATGTCCACCCAACACGTTTATTAAGGAGGAAGGAAATGGATGTGTTTTTACCGGTGGGGTGGGATAACCCATGTGAACCCATCCATACATTCCTTCAACATATAGAGAGAGTTGTATGTAGGAACAACAAAGCATCAAAGCTTTCCTGGGAAGAGGTCCTAACTTATAAAGGGTTCTGAATTTACAAGCTGTCAAGCATTTCTACTTGAACGTCACCCAAGAGGCATGACATGTGCAAAGTTGGAGTTTTGTCTCATGGTTTCGGTCAAAATTCATCAGATCCAATTATTGAAATCTTCCTTCTTAAGCTTAAGATGTCTTCTCTTCTCTTCTCTTCTCTTCTCTTCTCTTCTCTTCTCTTCTCTTCTCTTCTCTTCTCTCCTCTCCTCTCCTCTCCTCTCCTCTCCCCTCCCCTCCCCTCCCCTCCCCTCTCCTCTCCTCTCCCCTTCCCTTCCCCTCCCTTCCCTTTTAAAACATTTTTCCCCCTGAGTTTGAAGGCGTCTCCTTTTTGGGATAATCTGACCTGTGTGAAGGATTTCAAACATACAGCAGTTACATCAAAGGTTTTGGCAATGATATTATGATTCTATTCTTAGCCTTAAGGCTCAGTCCAAAAGAGCTAACCCA
Source organism: Bungarus multicinctus (assembly GCA_023653725.1). NCBI lineage: Eukaryota > Metazoa > Chordata > Lepidosauria > Squamata > Elapidae > Bungarus > Bungarus multicinctus. The sequence continues at coordinate 4,578,357 of CM042839.1, read as the reverse complement.
TATCTGCTAGTGTGTGTGTGTGTATGTGTGTGTGTTTGTATTTGCATAAAAGATAGAGAGGGACAGAGGGAGGGAGAGGAGCATTATTAAGAGATGGCTTTCGGAGTGTCATGTTCATTTAAGAGCTGCCATTTGAAGAGGCGGCAGCATTGAAAATCACCACTTACAGGATTGAAAATGAGACTGTATAAAAAAAGCGCATGTAAATGCTGCCTAGGGTTTATATCACATGTTTCATTCAGGAAGGCAATCAGGATAATAAGAAGTGGAAGAAGAATGTGTTAATGGTTAAGGCAGCTGCTGCATCAAGCTTTCCTTTATTTGTCCTGTATCCAGATAACTTTTTAAAAAATGATTATTGGAGTTTAAAAGCAAAGAGGGAAAAAAAAAAGAAATTTACAGGAAAGAAACCATGTCCTTCAAAAATCATGTTGCATTGTACCAAAAGTCTTCAGCAGGCACAACGATGTAGATACTTACAAATAAAAATCCTAAGTAAATTTACTTGTCGGTCATTTTGCATTAACAAAACCCAGTCTAGTTTGTGAGGATCGGTTGTTAACATGGAGTCCTGTGATTGTAGTTCCTCCTGGATTTCTTTCTGAGCTTATCATGTTGGCTCCATATCTGCTCCAGGCATCGCCCCCAACCTCTTGTGCTTTTTACTCTTCTTGTAAAAATGGATTGATTTTGTTTAAGAAGGTTAGTGGGTTTAGGCAAAACCTTATTGTATTAGTAAAAAGAGAAGGGTGGAGAAGGGAAGAAGAGAAACTAGAATCCATTTCTCTTCCTAGAAATCCTAGATTCTTAGATAAGATCTCTTGGTATAGGAAGATAAGTGTTGTGATCCAGTAGCTGAAACAATGTAGTATAATGGTCCCACCAGGAAGTTCCTCATAGTCATCAACTTCCTAAAGAGGTTAAAACATATGAAGTATGTTGCAGAAATTGGGTATGTCTTGTTTAATGAAAAGAAGGACCAGGGGTGACATGAAAGCAGTGCGAGGGCTGCCCCAAAGGAGAGGCAGTCAAGCTATTCTCCAAAGCACCAGAAAGCAGGACAAGAAGCAATGAGTGGAAATTAATCAAGGAGAGAAACAAACTGGAACTAAGGAGAAATTTCCTGACATTGAGAACCATTAATCAATGGAATGACTTGCCTTCAGAAGTTGTGGATGCTCCATCACTGGAGGTTTTTAAGAAGAGATTGGACAAGCCACTTCTCTGGAAGTGCAGGAGTTGGACTAGAAGACCTCCAAGGTCCCAACTCAGTTATTCTGTTATTTTGACCAGGCCTATCAATGAGAGAATGGCCATTAGGATGACCGAGTTCCATCATATAATATGGAAAATGCTCTTTTCGTGGAAAAAATATAAAATATGTTGGCATCTCACCAGTATTAAAATAATGATTGCCCTTTTTTCCGTCGTATTCATTCTATTAGAACGTAAGTGACATCATTGCTGGGATTAAGGATACTTTAATTACATTTCCAAGCCAGTTTGAAAACCATCCAGTACTTTGCAATATCTACAAATGCCACTCACCATATCTGCAAAATTAAATGGCGTTGGTGGATGCCAGTCTGATTTTCCAGATATATTTTCATGTTTTTATGGGCCCTAGAAGTGTAAAACAGGGGAAGAGGGAGAAAGGGGGTGAAAAAGGAAGTGGAATTAAAGCAAGTCACTTTGATAGGATATCGGGACTATTTTAGGATCATTTTATTTATTTTTTTGTCTGTATTCCGCCTTTATTATTTTTACAAATAACTCAAAATGCAAATGTATCCAACACACTTTCCTCCTATTTTCCCCATAACAACAACCCTGTGAAGGGAGTTGGTCTGAGAGAGAGTAACTGGCCTGAAGTCACTCAGTTGGCTTTTTTATGGCTAAGGTAGGACTTGAACTCATGATCTCCTACTTTCTAGCTTGGAGCCTTAACCACCAAATCAAACTGATTCTCCTTCAATGTTTGTTGGGACAGAATATGATTCTATGCAATGGAAATGTTCTTCAGCTGTGTGTACCTAGAATTATATGATCCAGACACTGACCCAGACATGTTTACTTGGACCAAGTCCCACTGATTTTTCTGAGAACAATGAATCCGTGGAATAGTTTGCCTCCTGGAGTTGTGGGTGCTCCATCCCTGGAGGTTTTTAAATATAGACTGGACAACCATTTAACCGGGATGGTATAAGGCTTCCTGCCTTGGTCAAGGGGTTGTGCTAGAAGACCTCCAAGGTCCCTACCAACCTATTATTCTGTCACATTCAGGGAAGGAGGAGAGGAGGAGGAGGAAAGAAGGAGAAGGAGGGGGAGAAGGAGAAGGAGATAGAGGAGGAGGAGGAGAGGTGAAGAAGAAGAAGGCAGAGAAGAAGAAGGAGGAGGAGAAGAAGAAGGAGAAGGAGAAGGAAAAGGAGGAGGAGGAGAGGTGAAGAAGAAGAAAAAGAAGACAGAGAGGGAGGAGGTGGAGGAAGAGGAGGAGGAGAGGCAAAGAAGATGAAAGAGGAAGAGGAGTAGAGAAGGAGGAGGAGGAGGAGGAGGAGGAGGAGGAGGAGGAGGAGGAGGAGGAGGAGAAGAAGAAGAAGAAGAAGAAGAAGAAGAAGAAGAAGAAGAAGAAGAAGAAGAAGAAGAAGAAGAAGAAGAAGAAGAAGAAGAAGAAGAAGAAGAAGAAGAAGAAGAAGAAGAAGAAGAGGGACAGACAGACAGACAGACAGACAGACAGACAGACTCAATATCTGTGAATACTCCTCTGGGGCCCATCAAGTTTTGTGGCTGACTGGACATTGTCTTTTTTGAAAGATTTTGAAGAGGAGGAAGTGGAAAGCGATCCAAGTACTAGTAAGGTTGAGGGGTCATTGGTGTTCTTTGCTTGTTGGCTAACACTGTTGACAGTTACCTAGTTTGGATAATGAAACATTTGCAAGAAAACAGCCAGGTTCAGAGAGTACCAAATACGTGTCGCCCCCCCTCCCCCCCCGCCCCATTTCAACCCTGAGCTACAAATATTCTCCTGTATTGCTCCTTAGTAGGGTTGCATTTCCTGGTTCCTTTCTCATTAAAGCATGAAAAAAAGCATGCATTTTCAAGAGGCAATTTGCAGAGGGCAACTGGGGAGCTCAGAGAACAACTTCCCCCCTTGCAAAAAAAGAGCAACAGATGGAGGCTGTGTTTAAACAACCTTTCCCATTAGCATTTTTAATTACCACCTCCTTATCCTAAAAGTCCAACCAAGTAGTGAAATCTGTAGATTCCATCATTGGGCCTCTATTGTTCAAGATGCCCTCCCCCCCCCCTCTTTCCTTTTATTCTATTTACACTCAATGGGAATTGAAAACTTCAAATCTCCAGCAAATGTTAGGCTGATTTTCAGAGGAATTGGTTTTTTTTTTTTTTTTTAAGAGGCGGGAAAAATATATATATGGCAAAGGCCCCATCACACTTCATTCTGCAGGGGTGGGGGGAAGTTTTTTTTTTTTTTAAAGAGGGGGAGGGATGAGAAGAGGACAATGTGATTCCCATTGATGGTTTTCCTCCCAAGTATCCCAATTTAAGGACATTGCAGGGTGGAGAAACACACCCCAGAGATTATCCCCTTCTGTCGAAGACTTAAAGGCCGACAACCAATCCATTGCTCTTCTGCCAGGCCCAGATTACAATAACAAGATCATGTTTCGTTATAAAAACAAGTGTTGAAACTTTTCTCACGTCACTTTCGATCCAGGTCGTGTCCCCCAAACCCTCCCCCCCCCTTCACGGCGGGCCCCAGGGAGGATGGGGAAGGACGGAGAGGGTTAGAGGGGGTGGGTTTGTTCCTTGCAAAGATCCATCTGAATGCCAAGCAAGGAGAAGAAGCTGGGTTTTTTGAAAGGCGCCTGCTATTTGCATAAGAAGATTTGGATGAAAAGAAAAGAGCCAATGTTGCATCTGGTCATTAATATGGCTGCAAATACAACACATTGTAAGCCTATTGAAAGGGCACAAAAGGCTCGGCTAGGAGAACAGTGATCCCATTGCCATTGTTAACATTTGAATCCAAGTAATATGTTCTCTCTAGGAGTACAGTTGTTACAATTAGATATATTTTCCAGGATGGCATAAAGAGCTCGGAGTGATCGGAATGACAATCAAGTCGGCTTTTGAAGAGAGAGGAGAGTTTAATTTCTTTTCTTTTCTTTTCTTTTCTTTTCTTTTCTTTTCTTTTCTTTTCTTTTCTTTTCTTTTCTTTTCTTTTCTTTTCTTTTCTTTTCTTTTCTTTTTAAAAGGCTTTTCGGGACAGTATTGATTATTTTTTGGGGGTAGTGGGAAAGCTCATTCATTTCTGTCATGAAACTCAGTTCATTAACTGCAGTACGATCACCGGGAGAACGTGACACGGACGCACATAGTTCCGTACTAAAAATAAAATGAAACATAGAGATCGTTGGCCAAATGATGCAAAATGCTCTGAACAGGGGTTTCTTCAGGCATGGAAAGGGTTCTGGTATTCTTTCTGTAGAGCAAAACTCCATTTTTCACTGTTGTAAAAAAAAAAGGATAGCTTTTATGCAAGGGGCAGTTCCTTCCTTCCTTCCTTTCTTCCTCCCTCCCTCCCTCCCTCCTTTCTATTTGACTTCCTCCCTCCCTTCTTCTTCTTACTTTGCTTTCTCCCTCCCTCCCTTCCTTCCTCCCTCCCTCCTACTTTGCTTCCTCCTTCCTTCCTTCCTTTTTCCCTCCCTCCCTCCTATTTTGCTTCCTCCTCCCTCCCTTTCTCCCTCCCTCCTTCCTTCCCTCGGTCCTCCCTCTATTTTGCTTCCTCCTCCCTCCCTCCCTCCTCCCTCCTTCCATTCCTTCCTCCCTCCCTCCTACTTTGCTTCCTCCTTCCTTCCTTCTTCCCTCCCTCCCTTCCTCCCTCCTCCCTTCCTCCCTTCTCCTTCCTCCTATTTTGCTTCCTCCTCCCTCCCTCTCTCCCTCCCTCCTTCCTCCCTCTCTCCCTCCCTCTTATTTTGCTTCCTCCTCCCTCCCTCCCTCCCTCCCTTTCTCTGTCCCTCCTTCCTCCTTTGCTTGTTTCCTCCCTCCCTCCCTCCCTCCTTCTGTCCCTCCCTCCTCCTTCTTTTCTTCCTCCCTCCTTCTCTCCTCCTTTGCTCCCTCCCTCCCTCTCTTTTCTTCTTGCAATTTCTTCGGAAATGTCATGTTTTCCAAACTAAAATTCAAACCATTTGCCAAGATGCGATGGCATCTTGCTGGTGAAACGGGGAGGCCCATAACATTCACAAATAAATCGTTTGTGTGCGCACACACCTATAGGTTCACAGCAGGCCCAAACCCCGTGCAACACAATTGAGGGGAAAAAAAATAAAGTCTGAGCTCCACGATTCCATCTCCTCTCCCATGCTCCTGGATTTTATTTTATTTCATTTAATCCACTT